>JAJONR010001664.1:0-72849 GCA_029582245.1 Solanum etuberosum
AAAGCTTCATTGTTTTTTCTCTTGAGCCATTCTTGTCCTTTTAATGATGACACCGCTTAGAAAAACGTACGCTATTAGTTGTGGTAATGGTAGTTAGGGTATTAAATATTGTTAGCTTATAAGTGTCCATCATAGGTCAATGGACCACGTTCCTTGATAAAGTTAAGAACAATACCGCAAGTAATGCTTAAAGAAAAGGACAAGGATATTTACGTGGAAACTTCCTTGCTCAAGGGAGAAAAAATCACGACCTGTCTCACATGGTTTCTCCAACAACTTCACTAATCAAAGAGTCAAGATTCATATTACAAGCTGTTGCAATCGAGGAATTAAACTCTTAATCCTTCACCCTTATAGCATCTCTGTTATAAGATGAAACAAAGTAATTACCCACTATATTAACTAACTTTAATTAACATAGACTTCAACCAAACTCGACAAAACTAACTCTAGCTATGAACTCGACTTGATACTAAATACAACTAAAATGATCTATGTTCATTTATAGCATGGATTTTACATAGAACACAAGAAATTAAACACACATGACAACTAAAGAATACATTTGATCCCTCGATCAGGTCTCATGCTGTGTTGAGAGAGAAGACTTTTCCATTTCAAAAATCATGTATGCAAAAACTAGGTTACTTCTTATCAAAGTGACGAATATAAGATGGACAAAAACAACCTAGTGTAACTCCATTGGCTGAGAACTCTGCACCTCTTTTCCCGTGCTCACCAATCACCACAATTGTGGCGGTTTTATAGTTGTTCCATTCAGTCGCTCATGGGATTAGGTACCTCTACCAGATCTCATAGTTTATTAAATCATCATAACTTCATAATATAACAAATACTATCTAGTAATTATGTTTTATCATTTACCCTACATTTTTTATAAATAGATTATCATGCATCCTACTTTTCGTGTAGTTTGTCCTTCAAATTACCGGTGTGTGACAACATGTAGTGACAAGAAAACCATATATTCTATTAAACATTGTATTCATCAAAACGATAAAATACAATATAATACAACACATCATCATATAATATAATATAATACATTATAAAATAATATGTAAGAACCATCCGAACAAAGTGCAAGTCAAGAATCAATATATAAGCAAGAATGTGCCAAAAATGGACGATCAATACGAAAGTAAGATATATGCACTACTTCTTTGCCGGCATATGCATTGGTTAAAAAACAATGGGGGCGTGTTTGGTACAACGAGAGACATATTCATCCAAAATGATTTTCTAAAAAAATATTGTTCTCCAAAAATATTTGTTTAGAAAATGTTCTATGATGTTTAACGCGGTGAGTGAAAAGTAATTTTTTAGAAAAAATATATATATAAAGTTTATTCATAAAAAACATATACTCCATGTATGTTTCCCTAGGAATATAATATAACAATAGCAATAATCATCATATATCATATATCATATATCATATATATATATATATATAAAAGAGAACCCTAATTCCGCCTACGTGGCGCTACCACAAATCAGGATTCCCTTTTAATTTATTTATTTTCAAAACTAGTCTTCCCATTTCTTGAAAAATTGTGACTTTTATGAAAAGTTATGATTATTATGAAAAGTTGTGACTTTTATGAAAAAGTGGGACTTTTATGAAAAGTTGCGACTTTTATGAAAGGTTGTGACGCTTATGAAAGGTTGTGACCTTTCCGAAGGGTTGTGAATTTTCCAAAGAGTTGTGACCTTTCCGATAAGGCAAAATAAGCATTTGTTCACACTACCCTTTGTTGTCTATAAATAGATGGATTTCCTCTCATTTTAAAATAATAAAAATTCTGAACTTCTTTTTTTGTCTGCACAATTAAATATTTGTGTACTTTGCTCCTGTTGAGTGGCTTACTGACACCATTGTTTTTGTATCAATACGTTGGTGAATAAAATCGTTCATCCTAAGAGGATCTAATTTTTTAATGCTCAGGTATTAGAGAGGAATAATTTTCTTAAGGAGACACTGTGTATTTAGTGGACTTGATTTTTTCTTTTCTATTTCATTTTATTTTTACATATCCTGGTATATTTCTTTACGGTCATTAATTTATGCTGATGATATTAATTGTTATTTTTGAGTACATATTTTAAACTTTGTTGTTTATATTTTTGCAAAGCTATTGTCTCCGGTTATATTGAACATATACACATATAGTAGATTCATTGTGCAGAAAATAATTATTGTACTCACTTCCAAGAATTCATGTTTTGATATTCTATATAAAATTCTATAACTTAAAAGTATTATATATAGGCTTACATATTATCTATTTTTACATAGATATGAAGTTTCTCACTTATCAATTGAAAAAATTCATTATGCAAATTCAAAAGTTATAATTACTTTCATGTTCAAGCGTAATTTCTTTTTTGAATCTGTTAACAAATTATTGAATTTTTTCCTGAGACATATATCACAATTGTATAATCTATGCAACTTAAATGTTTTTTTTATCTTACGAAATTTCTTTGTATATATATTCTTATTTTCTTATTTATTTTCCTTTTAATGTTGATTAAAGAACCAATGATTTATTATTTCGTGAATAATTCATTCTTTAAAGGTTCTTGAGTTATGTAATAATGACAAATAATAAAATTCATGTTGGAATATTGCTAATATTTTGTTAAGAACCTATTTTTTCTATTATTTTTAATGTATGGATATTAATAAAGGATTATTTGCAAGTTCAATGCACTTATTATTTATGAGTATATTCAGTAAATTAAAGTTCCACAAGTAGTGGGGTGTATGCAGACCTTAACCCTATCTTTGTAGATAGAAGGATTGTTTTCGAAAGACCCAATCGCTTTTTGAAAATAATTCTCAAAACATGTTTGAAAGAAATGTGAGAGGTAAAATAGTTATGAATGAATATTTAGTGAAAACTAGAAACAAGTAGCACCAAAAGCATGGAATATTTAATTTGCATTGATGGAGAAACCAATAGAGATGGACAAATCTATTTAAACAAGAACATGTGAAACTCAAAACAAATAGAAGATAGGAAGGTACACAATAATAGAGAGGCTAGATACATATATGGATTCAATTTTGAAAATGAGAGATCTAACCACGTTCTTTATAATTGGTTAGACAAAGAGGAACTGAAAAAATATTAATCCAACTTGATTGATGGTGAATGTCTTCAAGTGACAGCTTCTTCTCTGTTGATTTAACACAAATATTAATTTATATAAAAAATAGAAAATGAAGAAATGTTATTAAGGATTGGGATTTACCTTTGCTATTATTAAATACGCTTCACGTCTTTCATTCTCTTTGGAATCTCCTTTAAATTTGTACGATCATCGATATGAAGACCTTTAATGACAGGCATGGCATTTGTGCCTAAATGCCATCTTTCTAGGTTGTAAAGACGGACAAGATGAAGGAACTCTAGTTGACTGAAGCTGTTATCACTGCATATTATTTTTTTTCCTTCATAAGCTCCTTCTAAATTGAGACTCCTTAGGTTTGGCAACATTCCCAAAATAGGCATCGGATCTTCTGTCAGTTCTAAGTCTATAAGAAGCATCATTGTGATGGAATTTGGAAACAGAGGCAGTTTCTCTATTCTCCCATTTAACCACAATTTCTGGAGCTTTTCACAACAATTAAGAAATTCAAGGGATGGGAATGATTCATCAAGTTCACAAGACAATGTGAGAGTGCTAAGGTTTTTCAAACTCCTAATGTTGTTTAAGGAGTAAGATTTCTCAATATCAAACATGCTTAATTCTCGAAGACCGACTAAATCAACAGGGTCAACATCTTTCCATTGATCACAATAGATGTTTTGAAGAACTTGAAGACTAGTGAGTTTGTTTATACATTTCAGAGGCTCTGAATATCGAGCAACTAAATGTCTTAGATTTATTAGGTCAGTTGTCTTTTGGGGTAGTTGGCATAATAATCCGTTCTCATTGACAACAAGTGTTTGTAAATTCTTGAGGTTGCCGATGGAGGAGGGAATATTACGGACACCTCTCAAGCTTAACAACTTGAGGTGGTACAAACTCCCTATGGCATCAGGTGTAACAGCACCATAATGAATATTATCCAAGTACAACACATATAGATGTCGAAACACATGATCTATATGTTGGAACATATTACGAAAATATGGATCGAAGAACATAATTGACCTCAACTTCAAATTAGAAAGATCAAGTGAGTGATACCTTTCTCCTTGACTATGATGAATGACAAGTCTGATACATGAAGAGGATTTGGAGTGCTTTCTTGGATGATAAATGTCAAAGAGGTTTGTGTCGGATGCCTTTTGTATCGCAAGATCACGGAGTAAATCATGAACCCTAAATTTAGTAACTTTTTCCCATAACGTATTCACCACTTGAACTAAGCTTCGTCTTATCAGCTCATTCAAGAAGCCTTCAGCGACATCCTCCATTCTTTCTTCTCCTCTTGGTATGATGAAACCCTCTGCCATCCACAAACGTATTATGTTTTCAGCTTCGATCACTTGATCTTCTGGAAATATACCAATGTACAGAAAACACTGTTTGAGCGCAGCTGACAAATCGTTGAAGCTTAATGACAGTATGCTGGAGATTTCAATAGAGTCTTCTTCAATATCCTTCCAAAGGCAGTCTTTCACGTTTTGCCATTTGTCTAGCCCCCATCTATGCGAAAGTAGTCCACTCAATACAACAATTGCAAGAGGTAAGCCTCTACATTTTTCCACCATATCCTTAGCTAGACTTTCCATTGCTGGAACCATTGCTCGAACATCGAGTAGTTTCCTACAAAAGAGGTCCCAACTTTCTTCTTGGCTTAGGAAACGAAGTTTATGGACAAAACCTCTATCGTCTGCTCTTTCAGCGACATCCCCTTGGCGCGTGGTGATAATAACTCTGCTGCCATTCTTGCTGTCCGGGAATGCTCTTTTCAAACTCTTCCATGCTTCTCTCTTCCACACATCATCAACCACCACAAGGTATTTGCGTTCTGCTAATAGCTTACGAAGGTGATTTTCTAGATCTGTTTCTGCCATCTTTTCCAACAAATCTAGAGTTTCCTTGTTGCAACCTTGGATGGATTTTATGATAGTCTTAAGAAGATCCATTGTGTTGTACTCTTGAGAAACACATATCCAAGCGCGTGTAGGGAAGCTTGAGACTATATTAGGACTGTTGTAGAGGTTTCTTGCAAGAGTGGTCTTGCCTAATCCGCCCATTCCATGAATGGAGAGGACACTTCGACGAGGCTCTGCTTTGAGAAGTTCAGCTAGCAATTTTTCTACAACATCCTGAAGTCCAACAAAAATGTAATCCTGGTCATCCACATATGAGGTAGTTCTCCTCAATGTTCTAACCTGATTACTTGACCCTTCTCCTGCATTACTATTGATATTTGTAATACCATAAGTCTCTCGTTTGCGAGAGATATCCATGATTCGTTGCTTGAGTGATTGGATCTCCTTGGCGACATTGTAGAATTTCTTCTCCTTCCTACATATGCAAGCGCAAGCCTTGAGACGACTAGCACGATTACCAGCCTCGAAACTGTAAGTCTCGAGTATAGCAACAGCGTCATTAGCAATAGAGTTGATCTCAATTACCCATTGTTGAATTCTATGATCTCCACTTTGCTTTTGTTCTGCATCTTCGAGGAATGACTGTATGAAGAGTAGCTCAGTTCTCAGCCATCTAATTTCCTCTCTGAGATTTGTTCTCAGTGAAACTTGTTGTATTAGGAAATCACCCAATTTTTGAACTGCAAATGACACTAAGGCATCAGCCATCTTTAGGAATATGAAAATTAATATTTTTTTGTAAAAGGTAAAGTGTGTGTGGAAATTAATAGTGGAGGCAGTAGATTGAGAGTTTGATAAGAGATAAATATTGTTGTCATGGAATTTAGTATTTAAAGCTTAAAATATCCAACAGATGAATATTGTTATCATGGGAATATTGTTAAAGTCTTAAAGTAGAAAGATGATAGAGTTGAGGGTAATGATAAAGAAAAGTATATATTCTCTCTGACGGCAAAAAAAACAAAGAAAAGTATATATTCTCTCTAACAGCGAAAAAACAAAGAAAAAAATATTCGCATGATAAATTTATGCTCCAAGGTATACAAACATTATGTAAAATGTTGTGTCCACTTAAATTTAAGGGTATTTTAGCCGATAAATTTTCATTAAATAAGCAATAGGAAAATTTACGCTCCAATGCATTTGAGAGGAAAAAAAAAATCAAAATGTCACCTCAAATTGGCATTTGTGCGAATGACCCTTTTTTTTTTACTACCGTTCATTTGCTTGGGCTACATAGTTTTGGCCGATTTTTATACCTTTAAAAAACAAAAGATTATTTATTTAAAAAGGCATCTCATATTAGATTAAATTTTAATATTTAGAAGAGTTGGTTTAATTATTTCTCCACCTAAATTACTTTAGCTAATTTATAATACTCCATCTGTTTTATTTTATAAAAACATGTTTGACTAGGTGACATTTAAACCAAAGATATTTGGGATTTGTGTTTTTTAAATTTTCGTGATATCAATGTGGTATAAAATTATATTATTAATGGTACAATAAGAAATTTTAAATTAATTATGTTCAAATTTAATCTTTTAATATAGATACCTTTCTGTTCTTTTTAAGTTTTCTTGTTTGGGCAATCTATAGGAAAAAATGATGAGCATGGCTTCTCAATTTTTTGAAGATGCGTTTTGTAACATTGAAGAGAAGAAAGAAAATATTCAATTAGTTGGCACAAATTAATTCGAATTCAGCCATGAAGGTTAACTTGAAGTTTGAGCGCGTCAAATTTTTTCTATGGATTGCTTCTTTCGCTTTTTTTGCCGTCAAATTTTAAATTTTAATTTGATGCAATTGTGATAGCGAAGACCAAGTATATGTTTCGAACAGAAGGACAAATAGTCACGAGGAAATAGATCTAAGCTAGACTTATGATTTTGAAAGGAGAGCCTCATGATATTCATAGAATTATGGAACTAATTAGGCAATAATGTATAGTGAAGGGGGTAAATAGTACTTAGGTTGTGAAAGGGAATGTGGTGATAAACTGTAACTAGGTAGACTAGGGGATAAAGATTGATTACTTGTCATGAAGTCTTAGTCGGCGAGTGTGTCTTAATTTTATCCAGTAGTCGTAAGTTAGTATAGTATGTGAACAATTATATTGATATCCATGTTTAGTACTGGACACTAAGCTTGAATTTGAGATGAGTATCGTGATAAAAAGAATGACAACATGGGGGTGATGATGTTAGTTTTGAGATTTGATCTAGTAGGTTTGACATAGAGTAAGTGAGGAATTAAGGTGTTGATTTGCATTAAATGTGAGTGGTACAAGTGTGGTATTATGACCCTTATATGAGAGTAATAAAGTGTGGCTACGTCATTAGATAAACAAGAGCACTAAGATGTGTACCTAAGATCGTATATAGTCAGATGAGGCTCTAATTAAGTTTATGATTTTCTATGTGTGCCTAGATAATATATTTGAGTTGTCAATGTGGAGTAGACTGATGCAAGCATTCTTTATTATCCTTAAGAGTTTGGTCGGAAGAATCATATATAGACAATGACGAGCCTCTTAAATACAGTTCAAGTTTTCTCCAGTTAGGTAGATATGAACTTAGAAGGACGGTATTAGTAGGCTAAGAAGGAGACGTCAAACTATTAATTAAGAGTTAGATAAAATTATAATCCAATGCGGGTAACGATTATCAAAAGACTTCTATAGAAGCAAGAATAAGTTAAGAGAAGCAGCTCAGAAAGAAGCCCTAAAAGGAATCTTAGTACATGCGCATGGAGAGTTTAATAGACACGAGATTAGCATTTTTTCGAGTGTTAGAGTAAAGCGAATATAAACTAGTATAGAGAATATGTAATAGGTCCATAGCCTTAGGGTGTCAGCTTCTGACCTAAGAGGGAGATGATAAGGTAAGGAACCAAGTCAAGTGTTGAGAATCATATAATGATGTGTTCAGAAAAAGTTATGGTGATATATCAATCCATTCATAGTCTAGCGTATTCCTCAAAGTTAAGTCGTTACAACACCTTGTTGATTTCTCACATATTAGCATTATGTCCATGACCAATGCTCAAACGCTTCAGATCATAAATTCATATCTATGTTCACTTTCCAGAATAAGAGGCGTAAACTTTAGCCCGTTGATCTTTATCTTACTCTATAAGGTTATGAATATCAACCTCCTGATATGAATCTATTCATATAAACACTCATGTCTCATAGTATGCTGAGTCTTGCATATTCTTATATCAAACTAGTTTCTGAACACGTGCTTTGCACGTTTGTCCCATGTGATTTTTTATAGATCGATAAAATGATTAGAATTACAGAATTACGACATTCGAAAATTCATAAAAAATCAAATTAAAGAAGTCTAATAATGAGAAAAACAAATAAAAACATAAAAGAAAAAATACAACATACACATCCTTCTTAAAACTTTGATCATAATAATACAAATGGATGAATAAATACAAAATCAGTACATAAATTTCGGGTTCTTATCAACACCTTCTTCTACAATCAATCAAAATTCAAGAATCTTCTTCACCAAGTTAAACTAAAACATAAATCAAATAGTAAATAATAATATTAATTACATGTTACCTTATAAATATAAGCTCTTAAACACAAAAGAAAATAAATTTACTTGTCCACATAGTATTGAGGAAAATGCAAAACAATAATTTTTTTTATAGAAAGAAGAGAATCATAATTTACTATTCATTTGTACACCTTTATATAGTGCAAGCAAGATAAGAAAGATGAGTAATAGATAATTATTAATACTAATTACAGGTGAAAGCTCAAAGGATAAAACAAATGAGGTTGAAATACGAAAAGACTATAACACAAATAATGTATTTAAGAACTTTTATAGGTAACATCTCTTAATAATTGGAAGTTATGAATATGAAAAGAATAAGAGTTATAAATATTAAGAGTAACAATCTAATAGATAATTAAACATGAGTCATGAAAATGAATTTAAAATAAATAAGGGAGAAAAATAATAAATAAAGAAGAGAAATTTTTTTAGTTCGTATGATATTAAGTGCAATGAAAATAAATACAAAATTTAGTTCGTATGATATACCTTTTTTATTTAGTATAGGGGTAAAATGGCGATCCAACTTCAAAGTTTGGAGCTTTCCACTTTTAATAAAAAAAATTTATTTATTATTATTTATTATTTATTTATGTTAATATGATGATAAGTTAGGAAAATGAAGAGGTGTAGTTATGAAGTTGATTTTAAATGAAAAATAATTTTTTAAAATGATTTAAAATAAATAAATTAATAGGTAAGGAGTATTTTCGTAATTCAACTTTTGACTTAGATTCTTCCTATTTTTAATAATACTAGTTTCTGGACATGTGCAACGCACGTGCGTTTCATGCAATATGTTATAAATTCGTTAGGACAATTAAAATTCAATAAAAATATGCGTGTAATGCGTACTAAAATGCAACAATCTCAAATAAATGTTATGATAATAATTTATAGAAAATTAAATTAAAGAAGACTAATAGAGAAATATATAAAAAAATAAACATAGAAGAAAAAAATAACATACGCATCCTTTTAAGAATTTAATCATAACATTATATAAATAAAAAAAGAAATACAAAACCGATACATAATTTTCTAAGTTTTTGTTGACACCTTCTCTCATATTCAATCAAAATTCAAAAGTCTTCTCCATCAATAAAGTTGTATAGGCTTGGTCTCTTAAAGCTTCTTCAAGTTTTTCATTCTCTCTGGAATCTGATTCAGCTTTGGACAATTATGGATTACCAAAACCTTTAATGAGAGGCATTGCACTTGTGCCTAAATGCCATGTTTCTAGCTTCCAAAGATGATCAAGATTAAGGAACTCGAGTTTACTGAAACTGTAATCGCTGCACATTATTTCTTTTCCTTCTTAAGCATCTTCAAGGGCTAATTTATACAAAAAGAAAAAAGAAGAGACTTTCAGCAAGACAATTGTAAGGAATATTAGTAAAAAATGTATAAAACACAATTATTATTACAGCTCATCCTAAAAGAAGTATCATATAAAGCCAAAATATAATTAACAATATCAATACATAAATTATGTGATTACAACCGACATATTTCTAATAACCAAATAAAGTTTCGTACCAATATCAAAACCTAAAGAAGCATAATATTTTTTGCCCCAACGTTCTCATACTTAGAACGACTTGCTATGGAAAGGTTTCCAAATCTAAAAGGATTGTTGAGAAGTGAAGGAGAAAAGCAATTCTCCATGCTTGAAGAAATAAATATATAAAATTGCCTTACGTTTGTTTTTCCAACATTGTTTTCTGTCAAGAAATTAGATGTTTGAGTGATAATTTGATTGATCAATGTTTATATTTTTCTATGCAAATTTATAGAATGTTATAAAGAATGTAAAAAAGTTATTACTACCATGGAAGATGAATGAAACAAAACATTAAGATTGAAATAATTACTGGTAATAACTAAGCAATTCAAACATTAAATAATTGTGGGAAGATGGAACAATTTTCTACATTCAAATTTAATGTAGAAAATGAACGGTTTTCTGTTTAGAAGTTTTTTTTTTCTTTAATCTCTTCTCTTTTTTTATTTATGTTTTTTTTAGTTTAAAACAAAATTGTTATAAAAATTTGTATGGGCATTTTCGTAATTTAACTTTAGACTTGGAGGCTTCCCACTTATAATATGATATATGATGATGATATGATGATATGATTTCTCGAATGAATGGTGCTCATGATTTTTCGCTCTAAGCTCTTCTAGTGATCCTTTTTTCATGATAGGTATGAGAAGATTGATATTTCTTATTGTGATAGTGGTGGTGTGCTTATTCCATCTAAGGTTGACAAATGGTTGTAGCTCAATGATAGTATGTAGGAGATTTCAATAGAGTCGTCTTCAATGTTCTGCCAATGGCGGTCCTGCACCTTTTGTCATTCTTCTAGCCCCCTTAATACAACAATTGCAAGAGGTAAACCTCTACACTTGTCCACCATATCCATAGCTAGCCTCTCCATTGCTGAGGTCATTGCTCGAACATCAAGTAGTTTCTTACAAAAGAGATCCCAACTTTCTTCTTGGCTTAGAAAACAAAGTTTATGGACAAAACCTCTGTCGTCTGCTCTTTCAGCGACATCCTCTTTGCGCGTGGTAATAATAACTCTGTTTCCATTCTTGCTATCCGGGAATGCTCTTTTCAAATTTTCGCATGCTTCTCTCTGCCATACATCACATTTGCATTCTTTTAATAGATCACGAAGGTAAATTTTTAGATCTCCTTCTGTCATCCTTTTCAACAAATCTAGAGTCAGTTAGGTGAAAAAGGCATGTAATTAAATTTGAGTCAGTAAATTAGACTTCTAATGATTGGATTATTTTGGTATGCGTTGCATCTCTAATTTTGCAGTATACGAATCTGTCTGAAACCAAAAACCAAAAACTTAAGATACCAAAGCTAGTTAGATAAATGAACTCCTTTGGTACTGAAGGAGGAACAAAAAATACTAAATTGTGGACAAGAGAGAGTATCATATACTATTTTTAATTTCAATTTAACATATAAATCATTGTCTTAAATGTGGATAAGTAAGGGAACATACAGTAGACAATTAATTAATACATCACAAAATCATTTTTGCCAAAAAGAATTATGTTCAAACCAATTACAGTCACTCAAAAAGCTTAAAACAATAAGAAATCAAACACTAAAGCCACTCTCATTGACAGCCCTGAAATAACCAATGTCTTCAAGTGCTTGGCCGAAATGACCTCATCAATACCTCTTATATGCTTGAAAAGCTTCACCACGTATAATTCCTCTTCAACAGCTCCACGTCTTTCATTCTCTCAGGAATCTCCTTTAAATTTGGACAGTCATGGATACCAAGACCTTTAATCCGAGGCATGGCACTTGTGCCTAAATCCCATCTTTCTAGCTTCTCAAGATCATTAAGACGAAGGAACTCTAGTTGACTGAAGCTGTTATCACTGCACATTATTTCTTTTCCTTCATAAGCTCTAAGCAAATCGAGAGTCCTCAGGTTTGGCAATATTCCCAAAATAGGCATCGGATCTTCTGTCAGTACTGAGAACCTCAGAACCATCGTTGTGATGGAATTTGGAAACAGATCAGGCAGTTTCTCTATTCTCCCTTCTAACCTCAATTTCTGGAGCTTTTCACAACAATTAACAAATTCAAGAGATGGGAATGATTCATCAGCACAACACAACAATCTGAGAGTGCTAAGGTTTTCCAAGCTGCTAATGTTGTTTACGGAGTAAGATTTGGTAATATCATGCATGCTTAATTCTCGAAGATTGACTAAATCAACAGGGTCAACATCTTTCCATTGATCACAACAGATGTTTTGAAGAACTTGAAGACTAGTGAGTTTGCTTATACGTTCCAGAGGTTTTGAATACAGGGCAACTAAATGTCTTAGATTTATTAAGTCAGCTGTCTCATGGGGTAGTTCACAATACTGTGTGCCGTCATTGACATACAGTGTCTGTAAATTCTTGAGGTTGCCAATGGAAGAGGGAAGACCTTGGATGCCTCTCAATCTTAAGAACTTGAGGTGGTACAAACTTCCTATGGCATCAGGTACTATAGACATATTCCCACCATGCATATGCAAGTACAACACATATAGATGTTGGAACATACTCCTGAAGTTTATAAGACTCATCTTACGAAAATTTAGATCGAAGAACATAATTGACCTCAACTTTAAGTTAGAAAGATCAAGTGAGAGGTACCTTTCTCCTTGACTATGAATCACATGTCTGATACATAAAGAGGATATGGAGTGGCTTCTTGGATCATAAATGTCAAAGAAGTTTACCTCCAATGCCTTTTGTATCGCAAGATCATGGACTAAATCATGAACCCTACATTCAGTAAATCTTTCCCAATATGTTGTAGCCACTTGAACCAAGCTTCGTCTTATCAGCTCATTCAAGAAGCCTTCAGCGACATCCTCCATTCTTTCTTCTCCTCTGGGTATGAAACCCTCGGCCATCCACAACCGTATTATGTTATCAGCCCCGAGCACTTGATCTTCAGGAAAAATACCAAAGTAGAGAAAACACTGCTTGAGCGCTGTTGACAAATCATTGTAGCTTAAGGATAGTATGTTGGAGATTTCAATAGATTTATCTTCTTTAATGTTCTTCCAAAGGTGATCTTTCACCTTTTGCCATTCGTTTAGCCCCTTTTTATGCGAAAGTAGTCCGCTCAATACAACAATTGCAAGAGGTAAGCCTCTACACTTTTCCACCATATCCTTAGCTAGACTTTCCATTTCTGGAACCATTGCTCGAACATCAAGTAGTTTCCTACGAAAGAGATCCCAACTTTCTTCTTGACTTAGGAAACGAAGTTTATGAACAAAACCTCTGTCGTCTGCTCTTTCAGCGACATCCTCTTTGCGCGTGGTAATAATGACTCTGCTGCCATTCTTGCCATCTGGGAATGCTCTTTTCAAACTGTCCCATGCTTCTCTTTGCCATACATCATCAACCACCACAAGGTATTTGCATTCTGCTAATAGCTTACGAAGGTGGTTTTCTAGATCTCTTTCATCCATCTTTTCTAACAAATCTAGAGTTTCCCTGGTGCAACCTTGGATGGATTTTATGATAGTCCTAAGAAGATCCATTGTGTTGTACTCTTGAGAAACACATATCCAAGCGCGTGTAGGGAAGCTTGAGACTATATTAGGACTAGTGTAGAGGTTTCTGGCAAGAGTGGTCTTGCCTAATCCGCCCATGCCATAAATGGAGAGGACACTTCGACGAGGCTCTGCTTTGAGAAGTTCAGCTAGCAATTTTTCTACAACATCCTGAAGTCCAACAAAAATGTAATCCTGGTCATCCACATATGAGGTAGTTCTCCTCAATGTTCTAACCTGATTACTTGACCCTTCTCCTGCATTACTATTGATATTTGTAATACCATAAGTATCTCGTTTGCGAGAGATATCCATGATTCGTTGCTTGAGTGATTCAATCTCCTTGGCAACATTGTAGAATTTCTTCTCCTTCCTACAGATGCAAGCGCAAGCCTTGAGACGACTAGCACCTTTACCAGCCTCGAAGCTATAAGTCTCGAGTATAGCAACAGCGTCATTAGCAATAGAGTTGATCTCAAACACCCATTGTTGAATTCTTTGATCTCCACATTGTTTTAGTTCTGCATCTTTGAGGAAAGAATGCATGAAGAGAAACTCAGTTCTCAGCCACTGTATATCCTCTCTTAGACTTAAGCGTAGGTTAATTTCCTGAATGAGGAAATCACCCAATTTTTGTACTGCAAATGACACAAAGACATCAGCCATCTTCAAGAATACTACTTTTGATTGAAAATAAGAGGGGGCTGTATATTGAAAATACAAGTTGGAAAATGGGAGATAGAGATCAGAAGGAATAGACATAAAAGTAAGAACAAATTATGTGTTGAAAGGGTCCACTTATCACTTATAGTGATTAAAGTTTAGAAAAAAAAAAAGAAACATGACCATGTGGTTTCTGAAAAAAAGATGTATTAAAGCTTTTTGAAATTTCCCACTAGAGCGAAAGGTACATTCGTTTTTTCTTGGAATATCTCACTGGACCTTGATTGTCGATATCTAAGGCGGTGATTAAATATGATGATTCATGATTGTTGTGGTAATTGTTGTTAGTGGTATTAAATATCTAGTAATTTTGTTTTATCCCGCAACCTACTTTTCGTGTAGTTCCTCTTTCAAATTACTGATGGGTGACAATATCTAAATGACGCGAAACAATACAATCTAGTTATCTAATATAGTTAAACAAAGAGAACTGAAAAAATATGAGTAATTTAAAACACAGTAACTTAAAAGGGCTAAAATCCGCGAGTGCTTGATTACAAGAGATGAATGAAAACAAGAAGGAATTTCAACAAGTTCCTGTTTTCCACTATAATGGCATGTGTTCTCTCCTCCCTCTTGTTTTTATTTGTTCTCCTTCATATGGGATTCTTTTTCCTTTTTGTCTAATCCGTTTTCAACCCGCTCATATTCAATCCAACTGCCCATTTTAAGTCGTCGTACAAGACCTTGTACACTAGAAATGTTCACAAGAAAATTGACTCAGCTGCCTCGTTTAGTCGGATACTTATGAAAGTTGCATCGTCTCCTCTGATGGATTTTTTTCCCTTGCTTCTTGACCTTCAAGCTTCGATGAGTTAGCGATGGCCTCTGATATAGCCTTTGGTAGCCAAAATCCAGGTCTTTCGATAGAGGCTGCACGATCAAGTACCAATGGTTCACGCAATGTGATCTGAATGCCATCATATGTCCACAACACTAAATCTGCTTCGCCTTTCAAACCTAGGGAGAACCATCCTAAGCCAGCAACCACAACATCCATGCTCTTGACATCCCAGCTCGTTCCATGTGCTTTTACTTCCCTCTTTTGCCATTGTCCCAACTCAGAAACTCGCTCCATGGAAATGGGAGGCTGAAGATCAACAAATAAAAACAGAACAATTAGCATAGTTCTGTGCTCTTTCCAATTGTTCTCCTTTACACTTGAGTAAATTGAAAAAATCTTAGAGGCATCGATGGTAAGCAAATATTATATAGCGTCTAAAAATTTGAATGGTGAAAGGTAGGAGCAGAAGATGATGAAAAGGAGCACCCGATAGCATTGAACAAACACAACTCGTTAGATATGCTCAACAATGCAAGTTGTTAAGCTTTCTGGAGCAAATTTCCCTTTGGATATTAACTTGGAAAACATACTGTTTCTTTTTGAAAAACATACTGTTTCAATATTCAATTTAGCAAAATTGTGCATTTTTTCCGAATACTGTATAGTCCGTTATGTTGCAGTATTTCATCCTTTCCCACCGTTTTCTTGATGTGGCTTTAGGAAGTAATGTAGTGCCCACTTGGACAGAAGAGATCACGCATATGAATAGACAGGTTACGAAAGCTTTAGGAAGTGATTCAGCTAAAGCTTTAGGAAGTAATGTAGTGCCCACATCACCGTTTTCTTGATGTGGCTTTAGGAAGTAATGTAGTGCCCACATCACCGTTTTCTTGATGTGGCTTTAGGAAGTGATTCACCTAGTTTTGGCTCTTTGGTCAACCAGCGGGCATCAGAACCTATAACTCAACCATAACTGAAGAACTACTGTCCCCTATGTAAACTTTTGACTGAGACTTATTTCTAACATCCCCTCAAGCGAATGATGCATTAAGCCTCATATGGCAAAGGGGTTTTTTTTTGCCTCTATAGATGCCCATTTAAAAAATGGTTGTAAACAGATAGAAGCAAGCTTGGTGAGAGCTGATTATTAGCTGCAAAGAAATGGATGAATTTATATAGAAGATGTCCATTAATAACATCTTAGGAACATAGTCTTTCTTTGGTTCTTGGTCGATCAAGAGTAAAGGATTTGTTTACACATACGGCACTATGACATCTCCTATCAGGCTAACTTGCATCTTGCAACATGTTCTTAGTTGTTAACTTGTTTTTGCATCTACGACTTCTCTTTAGCAAAGAATACTATCTCACCTTTCATTGTACTTCTCTCAAATCTATATATTGATCTTCAACAAAAAACATACTGATGTAGTTCGAGTGGAATTGGCTATAAAGTAGGAAATATTATTGAATCAGAAATACTGCAAGAAATGGAGTATTACCTGCAATCTCACTCCAGCATGGTTGTTCTTGAGCTCATCGGCATTTTCTGTCTTCCCTAGATGAAGAGATACACTAGGCGATGCCCAGACAGTGACGTAGATTGTTTCAACTGAGGCTTGAACTAGATCCAGTCTAACTAAGCCCCCTATATGTACAGTCTGCCCATGCTGCAAGAAAATCGGGAAAAATACATTTAGAGTTGAAAAGTCTTTTTAATCTCAGGCAAAAAGTTTGTTGCAGTCATATATATCTTTAACTGCAATATAAAACTAAAAAGACGAATAAAAGGAGCTATCTGAATCCCAAACAATTTGATTAGGGGTCAGTTTACAAAGATTTAAAGTCATTTCATCAAACTTCTCTCCATTTCGAAGTCCACAGCCCTAGCAGTGGCTTCATCAATATTACCTACCAAATAGAAGGCCTGAACCTATTTCTTTTTTTTTTGAAACTAGTAATGTTGTATTCCTCAGCATTAAGGTATGCTGGAGACCTCCAAAAAGGTAGTAACAAGCTAAAACAAGAGACTAATTACAGTAATCCTAAAAGATCTACTAATTGTTCAGCATTTTCTATACAATGTTCTTTACACCAAAAGTAGAAAGTTGCAATGCAGCTCCCTTTGATTTTCTGAATGTTGTTGAATCTATCTTCAAAGTTTCTTCCATTCCTCTCCCTCCAGATAGTCCACCAGATACAGTGTGGGATTATTCTCCACCACTTCTTCTGTGTCTTGCTTCCCCCTCTCCTAATCCAGCAACTTAACAAGTCTGTTGTGTGCTCTGGCATTGACCATTTTGTCTCTGTTAAACTGAGGAACATAGTCCAAAGCTGAGATGTGACTTTACAATGGAGGAACAGATGATTATTTGTCTCTCTAGCGTCACTACATAACATGCATCTGGACACAATTGGCAATCCCTTTTTCTGCAGGATCTCATGAGTGAGGCAAGCTTTCCTGATTACTAACCAAGCAAAGCACTTGACTTTAGTAGGAGCCATACTTTCCCATACATGCTTCCAAGGACCTATTTTGTTCTCAGGCATCCAGGATACCTCTTTCCTATAAATTCTACCTACAGAGAACTTGCCATCCTTATCATGTTTCCATCTAAAAGTGTCATCCTCTACAGTAGTGCCTTTGAAACCATCAATCATCTGCAATAGCTCCACAAACCTGCCTACTTCCCAGTCGTTAAGATGCCTCCTGAAGAAAAAGTTCCATCCCTGTGGGACCAGCTATCAGCCACTGTAACCTCAAGGTTAGTGCATATATTGGCCAGATCAGGGAAGACTTGCATTAAAACTTCTTGTCCAATCCATAGGTCCTTCCAAAATAGTATTTTGTTCCCAACACCCACCTCATAACATGAATTCTTTACTAGTCTAGGCCAAAGATTCCTTATAGATCTCCATACCGACGTTTCATAGGTGGTTGATACTGCATTGGTACACCATTGCTCTGTCTGGCCATACTTATTCAGGATTACCTCCTTCCATAAAGCATGTTCATTTCCATTTAATCTCCATAACCATTTCATGAGCAAGCAATCATTCTGCAGTTTCAGATTCCTGACTCCTAAACCACCAGCCTCCTTGTGTAATTGTGTAGTCTTCCATTCTACCAAATGATACCCCTTTCCCTCCTTATTCCCAAACCAAAGAAAGTTTCTTCTTAATCGGTCCAACTTCTTGACCACACTTATTGGAATAGGGAATAAGGACATCACATATGTAGGAAGCGAGTCCAGAACTGCATTTATCCAAGTAAGCCTGCCTCCAAGAGACAAGTATTGTGTCTTCCAGTTTGCCAACTTCTTTTCCGTCTTTTCCAAAATCCTATCCCAGATAATCAATTCTTTGTGTTTGTTGCCTAATGGCATGCCTAGATAGACTGTTGGTAATTTGTCTACCTTACACCCCAAGATACCAGCTAGTTCCTCCATCTGCACCACTTTTTTAATAGGAAAGAGGTTACTTTTCCTCCAGTTGACGCTTAAACCAGAAATGGCTTCAAAAACAATTAGTATCATCCTGATATAGCAAATTTGTTCAGCTATAGCTTCACAAAATATCACAGTATCATCTGCATACAACAGATGACATACTTCCATATCTACTCCTGTTCTGCTGCTAACCTTGAATCCCTTTATCCACCTGTTGCTAATTGCAATCCTCATCATACTGTTGAAACCCTCCATGGCAATGATGAATAGGAAAGGGGATAAGGGTCACCTTGTCTAAGACCCCTCTCTGATCGAAAAAAACCCACAGGTTCTCCATTTACAAGTATGGAGAACCTAACAGTTTTAATACAAAAGCCAATCCATTTCAACCACCTTTCACCGAATCCCATCTGTCTGAGAATGTTTAGCAAAAAAACCCAGTTCACATGATCATAAGCCTTCTCTATATCTAGCTTGCACATAATGCCTGGCACCTCCCCTCTCAATCTAGTATCCACACATTCATTGGCTATAAGAGCAGCGTCCATAATCTGTCTTCCTTTAATAAAGGCCATCTGATGAGTGTTCACCAATTTATTTACTACCCTTTTCAACCTTTCTGTCAGCACTTTGGCAATGATTTTATAGACCCCACTGATGAGACTGATAGGTCTATAATCCCTTAATGCAACACCTCCAATTTTCTTGGGAATGAGAGCCACATAAGTCGCATTGAAACTTCTTTCAAAGACCTGGTGAGAATGAAAATGTTGCAAAGTGTTCATGATATCTTCCTTCAAGACCTCCCAGAAACACTGGTAGAAACACATAGAGTATCCATCTGGGCCAGGTGCCTTGTCACTGGCACAGAGCTTGATACTGTTAAGAACTTCCTCCTCTTCAAATTGCCTTTGCAACCATTCTTGTTCCTCATTGGTAATTCCTGGAGCCTCATGGAGGTTAAAGTCAGGTCTCCGATTTTCAGATTCCTTGTATAAGTTTTGATAGTAGTTCTGAATGTTCTCTTTTATCACTGCAGGATCAGTAATTGTTTCACCCACCACTTCTAGAGAGTCAATAGCATTGAACCTCTTGTGTGATGTGGCAATCCTGTGGAAATATTTAGTGTTCTTATCTCCACTTTTTAACCATTGAACTCTGGACCTTTGCCTCCAAGCTATCTCCTCATTTCTAGCCACCTTCTCAAAGTCCAAAAATAATTGGACTTTTTGGACCAGTTCATCCTCAGTGAGCAGCCTCTGATCTTGAGTGTTCTCTAGCATTGAGATTTCATTCAGATTTCCTCCTCCTTATTCCTCCAACTGACATTATTGTCCCTGTTCCACTCCTTCAGTTTGTCTTTTAAAAGCTTCAGTTTAGTGGCTAGAATGAAAGCAGGGGTGCCACTGACCTGAAAAGAAGCCCACCAAACTCGCACCTTATCTTTAAAACCCTCCACACCTAACCACCACTGCTCAAATTTGAAGTAGGACTTCTTAATTTTCCAATCCCCACAAACAAGCATGATAGGTCTATGATCAGATGCAACATTGGGAAGAAGATTTTGTTTGATCTGAAGGAAAAGCTCCTCCCATTGGGAACAAAACAGAAATCTATCAATTCTAGAAGCACTCATATGATTTTCTCCCCTCCTCCAGGTGTAAGATCCTCCAAATAAAGGAGGGCCAAACAATTCCATCTCATTAATCCATTTCGAAAATTCAGCCATTGCACTTGTAATTCTATGTCCATTTGTCCTCTCAGTTGGGTATCTAGTAACATTAAAATCCCCACATACGACTCAAGGCCCATCACACTGACTTTTAATAGCAGATAATTCCAGCCAAAGATTCCTCCTTTCGATTCTTCCACACTCAGCGTAAACCGCACTGAAATACCAGGTGAAGTCTTGGTTAATGCCGACAAATTTACATGTAATCATTTGGTCACCACTGTTAACCAATTCACCCAACCAATTCATTTTATCCCATAACACTGCTATCCCCCCACAACTTCATGTAGCCTCCATATGTATCTCCCCCATCCATCTGTTAAAACAAAGTTGTTCAACTAAATTAGAATATGCCCCATCTAGCTTAGTTTTTTGAATTACATGAATATTTGCCCCCCACTGTTGTAATAAGTTTCTTACAAGACATCTCTTGTTCTCCCTGTTAAGACCCCTGACATTCCATGAAAGAATTTTTATTTTCATTGATAACTTAAGGAGTAGTTTCTCCCCCGCTCCTAGACTCTCCGTCTTTGAAGTTCATGTCAAAGACCAGATTTCTTACCTCTTTAGGCACTGAGTCTTTGTTTTTTATTAATTTGTTACCCTTGTGTTATTGTTGCTCCTTACCCCTCTTCTCTTCCACCTTCATGAATAAACGAAAAGCAATTTTTTCACAACCTGTGAAAGCTGCCCCAAATCACTGACTGAGTTTAATAACATTGGAATGAACCCAAAGCGTTGCCTTGTCCTCTATGTAGCCCTCCCCCTGTAATTCTTCAATGTTAAGTGGTGTAGGTCATTGTAAACAGTTAGATGCCCACTGTCGCACCCCTCCCCCAAGTTATCTCCTCCGAGGTCTAAAGGTAAAAAATCCTCCCTTTCCATTTTGTCATTGTCTTGTTGCATGTTGATATTCAGAAATTCGCTGGACTCTGGTGGCAAAATAAAAGTCTTTTCCCTGTCTACTGAGGTGGTGGTCATTCGCAAGGCCTCTTCTACATTATCTCCAAAGGGAGAAAGAGCTTTCAAGGAGTAATCCTTGCCCAGTTCTACATTAATGAAATCAGTAAAAGGTTCCACAAAATGTTTTTGATAAGTCTTAAAAGACTTGAGTCCTTTGAGCTGAAGGCCCAACAAGATTTAATGAGATACTTGGCCCAGCAGAAATAAAGATATGACCCAAAGGCTCCTTAGAATTAAATGAGCCATCAGAAGGGGTCTCAGTAGTCACATCAATCCTTATCTCCTTTTCTCTCTCCCCTTCTATAAAGTTAATACTTGATGTAATATCCCTTTCAGACCCCTGGGTTACATATGAATAGTCTCTTTCTCCTTCATGGGTTGTGGCAGACTGCCAGAGACATCCCTGACATCTCGATTATTGTTCTCATCCACCCCACTCCTTCTGTACCTCGCCGGTGATTCACACCAAACCGGCAACGAGAAGGTATAATCTCCATCATCTACTTCGACTGTGGAAGGGATCTGCTCTTTGGGTCCTTTAACTCGAATTCTTGCCCATCTAAGATGATTTTTGAGTTCAGTTTCCTCCTCGTTTTCGATCCAACCGCCGCATTTTTCCCCAATCTCCTTCATCACTTTTTCCGACCATAAGTGCAATGGAAGCCCTAAAACCCTAATCCAAAACCAGTCGAAAGTTTTGTGATCTGGAAAAGCACCCGCCTTTGGAGACCACCATTCTAACAAAAGCCTCCTTCCTTGTCTTCTCCAATCCCCCAACAGGATATGCTCAACAGCTTTTCTGGATTGGAATTCAAATAAAAATTAGACTCCATTCATATCATAGACCTGAAGATTTTGAGCCCATTTTCTCGCGTCATTCCGAGTGGGTATCTGGACACAGTCAGCAAAGCATCCGACTAGGCATCTGTTGAGAAGATCATTCCCCTCTATTTTTGAGGCTGCTTTTAGGGTCACTTGCTCCATGTCTGTTTCAGACTCTCTCTGAGTCCATTTACTTTTATGCAAGGCTTCTTTGAAGCTCCAATTTCCCTTGATGTACATAGATGAAGCATCTCTAGTAGTATTTATCGCACCTTGTACTCATGTATCTCTATTAATGAAGTTTTCAATCCTAGTCACAAGACCACTCCAACCTTCATTAAATTTGTTTTCTGGCATGATGATGACTGCTCTTGTTTGGCCATTAACCGTAATAACCGAAACGAATCTACCATATTTGTTGAACTTTAAAGAGCAGTAAATGTTGGTAGAGATAACTCTCTACCCCTCCAAGATTTAAAGCTTCTTCCCTTTATGGCAGTAGCTTCTTTCAACCTTGTGCATAACCAAAAAAGAGCTCCTTTGCTCAACACCATCCTCCTCATCTGGCTTTTCGAACTTTCCACCCAGTCATACCAAGTCTCCGACAAGATTTGGACACAGTTAGATCATAGGACTTGCCCCCTAATCTGAAATAGATTCGATTATCCATCAATGAAGCTAAGAAAAAAAGAAGGTAAAGAGGAGCTCCGGTGATCGAATACCATCGGAGTAAGGGTTCTAAAGGCCCTGAAGGGACCTTTAGTGTTATGCCTTGGGAATAGTGCCTGGGAGCATTTTTACTCTAAGAGACTTTTCTAGGCCTTCTAAGAGTAAGAGACAAACATTACTGCCCGAACCTATTTCTAGAGCAAAGAATCTATAGAACTTCATGTAGAAAGACTGTATATGTACAACTATTTCCAAAATTGGTATATCGGGAAAGAAAGAAAAAGGGTACAAATTTCAAGTTAGAGACATTGCATCACAGGATTCTTCAAAGTAAAGTGAAGTAAGCCTTCAGTTAAGAGGAAACTACAAACTACTCTCTCCCTTATCATCTCCAGGTTATTCTGGTGGTGGAACCAGATTCCTAAGTTTCACCCATTTGTATCAAGACTCAAGAGGCAGTAAACTTGGAGTTAAGAAACACAGAATATATTAACCTTGTTGGCAAGTATCAAACACAACAATGCTATTGGTAAAGGGCAGCTCGGTGCACTAAGCTCCCACTATACATGGGGTTCGGGGAAGGGACAGACCACAAGGATCTGTAGTTTGCCGCCTTACCTTGCATTTTTGCAAGAGGCTGTTTCCACAACTCGAACCCGTGACCTCCTAGTCACATGTCAACAACTTTACCAGTTACGTCAAAGCTCCCCTTCTATTGGTGACACGTAACGAAATACTGAACTGACACTTTTTACACTGGACTCTTTACTCTAGATATTAAAAAACTCGGTAGACAAGTAAGAAATTCAGAAGAGGAGAAAAAAATGTTCTCCAGTGGAAAAGGAAAAACAAATATATCAATCCTTTGCAGGCCAAAGAATGGAATTTCCAAAATGCTTTTCCTTTCTTTGATAGATCAGTTAAAATCTTTGAATATAACAAATTAAAAATTACATAAATTGTGTGAGAACATGCATTATTCACCAATCATAACGCACAAGCAAGTCCAGAAAACATATGAATAGTAAATTTTATTTGCTGAACTTTTATATCACAATGTGCAGTAGTGCTGATAAATGTTAGTCAACTGGTAAATTTGGATATTTATGCACCAGGGTTAAGTTTCCCATTTCTTAGATTGCAATTTCAAATCAAAGAAGGATTCTCACGGGATTAACTGCAATACACTTGTACAGATATTTAAATGTATTTATAAAATTCAAATTATTAATTTATGGTCACTAATTGTAAAGTTCAAATAAGTAGCTTATCAAAAAATAGATCATATTATAGGCTGTAAAACGAACGATAAAGTAAATAAGAGAGACTAGCTTGCCTTAATCCTATAAGTTCGAGGTTGTAGCTCCTTTCGTATCTCAACCATTTTCTGCTCCTCCCTATTTAATCGCATGGACATAAGATATGGATGTAGGAGTCCCGGCGTGTCATACATCTTTGCCTTGGCTGACAAAATTCCTCCAATTCTCAGGATTCCCAGAGTAGTTCCAGGTACAGGAGCTTCTGTAAGCTTTGTAGCTTTTACTCCTCCTTTCTTAGCAAATGCATTTATTAATGTCGACTTCCCTGCATTTTGCGCCCCAATAACCCACACATTTCCTCGAGGACCAGCCAATTCTTTAATAAATGCCAGCAAATTTCTAATACCTAAATCTTTACGGGAACTTACCATGTAAACTCCACTCAGTTTAGGTGCTCCATTAGCTTTAGCACGATGTCGAACCCATTTGTCCAAACGCGCAGGGGAAATTTGAGAAGGGAGAAGGTCAACCTTGGTAGCCACAAGAACAAGCTTTGGCAACTTCTTACTTTGTTTCAAGCCATCCTTGCTTTGTTCTAGTGCCTTAAACAAAGATTTAGCAGCTCGCTTCGGAAAGGAACCATCAAAATCAACACAATCAACCACCATAACCACAACCGTCGCATCAGCTTTCCCAGTAGGTCTCATCAACCTACTTGTAATCAACTGGTCAAAATCAAAATCAGGTATCAAATTTTCAGCCATCTCATTCTTCACTTGTCCATAGTTCCTCAACGAATGGCATCGAGCACAAACCGTGACCTCCTCTTTCTCTCCCTTAGCTGCTTCCCTTGCCATCCTTTTCCTCTCCGATTTCGACACCCTTTTCTTCTTTCCTTTCTCAAGAACCTCCTCTGTAATGTTACCATAACCTAAACCCGCTGGCAAAAAACCATCTAACTCTTTCAAATCATCCTCGTCTTCTTCCAACCCCGATTCCCATTCCTCGGAATCCCAATCATCAAATCCATCCTCACTACCTGACCCCATCTCTTCACTTCCACTTTCTTCCAATTCCCCCTCAATAAAATCCCCAAATTCCTCATCTTCTTCATTATCCCCACCTTCACTAATAACAACATCCACAAAATCCTCTAAACTTTCTCCCACCTTTTTTTTCTTGTAATAACCAGGATGATTTGGGTCTTCATCCTGCATAAAGATTCCACAACCAGGACATATACACCCATAATTCTCATCATTATCCCTCCCTTCACTCAATAAGAGCTTAAAGTTACTATCTTTTCTTGAAATACTACTACTACTACTACTATCACTTCTCCTTTTAGTTCTTGATTGAGTACCCTTTATTACAGATAAAACCAAGAAAGGAACTTTTTGCTGACATCTTTTCTTGTGGAATTTTTGAGTAAAACCTGTTTAATCAATTCAATAGAGAAAAAATGTTCATTATGTTTGTTACCCTTGTTACTTCATTCATTCCTGATTATAACAACAACAAAAACAAAAAATTGAAAGGGGGCTGGAATACCTGTAAATTGGAGATGGGGTACCAAGAAATTCTTTGTTTCAAATATGGAATTCAAAGATAAATGAGAAGAGGCAGCTGCTGCTGCTGCTGTTGAAGTTGTAAGCAGTAGAGCCATGGCTGCAAAAACGCCTTAGCTGTTTTATGGTATGTATCACAGTAAACAAATTAATGTACAAGTATTTTAGAAGGTGGTACAACCTTTTAATGTTGTGGATTTTTTGGGCTCAACATTATGGATTCAAACCCAATACTTATCTTTGTTGGATAAGTAACATATTTAAAGTATAGCCAATATTTACAAAGGTTCTAAATTTTTGCCATTGGAAAACTACATTCGGTTGTTTCGAGGATAGTTGTTTAGTAAATGGTCGTTTTTTATTTTTATTTTTTTGTAATTTATGGACATTTTAAACAATGGTTTGAAGGTCATTTTTGAGCAAATTGAAAGTTTTATGAGAAAATATTATTGGACCATCGAAAGTTGTATGAGAAAATATTGGACCATAGCTTAAAATATAGGACCCGTTTGGCTCCAAGATTACTTGGGGAAAACTTGAAAAGTGGTGTTTGGTCATATAACTTGGCAATATATTTGCCAAGTATCCCAAGTTTCCAAATGCTAGAAAAAACTAGTATTTGGGTCAAGTTCTAATATTTGGAAATTTAAAAATTACCCCAAAGTTTTATTTTATAAAAAATACCCATTATTTATTAAGTCTTTGTTACTATCTCCTCTGAAAAAGTTTGAATTCTAATTTGAGTGATAAAATTGAGAAAAAGGAACAATTTGTTTTAATGGATTATAATTATAACCGAATCAATGACAAGTTTGAATATGCGATTAATGTATTGCTCTTGTATATATTGTTATTTTGTTGTTGTTGATTATTATCAATCATGTTATAAGGTTATTTTTTAACTGAACATATTCACTATAAATAGATAATACAAATTTATGGGTCTTTTAAAAAGTTTTAGAACTTATAGGTATAAATCATATTTTTTAAAATAATCAAATATTCTTGGAAAAACTTGGGGCCAAACACATGGTCTAATTTCACCAAAAACTTGGCTCAAAAATTATTTACCAAGAATATATGGAAACTTGGAGACAAACGCTAGCATAGTATAAATTATTGCAAATGCTAAATGACGTATATATTTTGTCCGTTAGATTGAGCAATATAAAAGCAAATACTAGACCAGAGTCTAACTTTATCCAGTAAGCAATTCCAATTTTGGTCTTAAACATGTATCTTAGGATGTGTTTTACTAGTGTTCAACCCAAAAACGAACTTCGAACTAGTTTTGAAAAGTCTTTAAAAGCACTGATTTAAAATTGAGTTTGAGGTGTGATGAGTAGACTGGATTCAATGATTGTGTATAATCAAAATCTCACAACATGTGAAAATGCTTGATTCACTAAATATTTTATTAAATGTTTTTAAATGAAGGGAAATTCTCAAATATGCCATCGAACTTTGAGAAAAGACTCATTTATGACATTCGTTTAAAGTTTGTCCCATTTATGTCATTATTTGTTAATTAAAATGGCATAGATGAGTCAGACTTTAAACGAATGACATAAATAAACATTTTCTCGAATAGCTTTTTCCCTTAAATGAGTACTGAAACTTGAGTTTCTTCTATAATCTGTTATAAATTGTTGTTGATAGAAAAGAAATTGTTATTTATTTATTACTATGAAAGGGAAAAAAATTTCTGCCTAATATGGATGATTTGATGTGATAATTTTTTTGTATTACTAATATGATCACAATTGATTGTTTGCTATTTAAATTTTATTACGAAAAAAGATTAAAAATATTCTTAATATATTAAAAATGATTCAATTTTTTCTTTCTTCTACCTATTGAACGGCAATTGCTCATTAACGTTTACTTTTAGGGTTATAATGACCCTCCTTTTTCATCTAATGATACACTTCTTACTTACCGGAAACACATGTATTTACTACTCAAATAAACCATCTACTATTATAAGTGGTGATGGACGACTTTTAGTGAGTTATTTTTCAACAACTTCATTGTGTAAGTTGTACATATTTTTTTTTTGCCTGATCTTAAGTACTCTTCTAAGAAAATTTACCGTTTAACTTTCTACCACTCTTTAAATAATCTAAATTAATATTCATTGATATATCTTAATATTAATTAAATAAGTTAGTGATTCCCTTTTAACAATTCCTTCTATTATCTTAATTTGATCATGAAACATATTATAATGTTCCAAACACTTCATTAATATATATTTTTGTTTGTTTCACCATATTCATAAGAGTGTGACCTTATGAATATGATGTGGACTCATATTTATTTTGAAAATAATAAATTATCATTTATTTTATTTTTAGAATTTTAATGATAATTAATTTGACAAAGTCACAAAGTTGGACTCATGTACAAAGTTGCAAGCACGAATTATATGGCTGTCACAGCTGTCAGCTTTAATGTTAAGCATTACTTGTAATTTCACAAAACGACTATATATATGTTTTCATTTTCTTCTCACATTTTTTTTTTCCGTTTTTTATACGAAAAATAGAAATTAAAATTTTAAATTTATGAGTTCTGAATAAATTATTTATACATACATTATGTAAATTTATAAACATGAATATAGAATTTGAGCTAAATTTACCGAATTCTGTCGAATTTGTAAGTCAAACTATAGTTTCACTGATATTTACATTGTTTTGAGTGGGCCTTTGGTGTTTGAACATAAATTTTTTGAAATTCAGAAGAAAAAAAAATAGTATTTTAAAAAAACTTGAAAATGAAGTATAGAATTTGAGTAAAAATTTACTGAATTCTATCGAATCGTATTCGCCAATATCTATACGTCATTGTTTTAAATGAGCGTTTTGACATGAAAATTGTGAAATTCGAAGAAAAAAATTGTAATTGAGTCAAAAGTTGAAAATGAAATATAGAATTTGAGCCAAATATACTAATTCTGTCGAATCGTATTCCCCAATATTATATGTCGTTGTTTTAAATGAATTCGAAGAAGAAAAAGACAGTATTTGAATAAAAGGTGAAAATGATAGTTTGGAAATTGAAGCCATTTTCTAAATTTTATGTGTGATTTGGAGTAAAAATTATTAAAATAACCTTTTAGAGTTTTTCAAATTTCAAAATATTGTAATAATTTTATGTCAAAATAATTTTTCAAAATAAAAAAAATATTCATGACCAAACGGACACCAAATCTTAAGAAAATTTAGTATATCTTCCAAGTTAACGTCAACACTAAATCCACAAGTGGAAGATTCAATTAAGGCATGCGTTTCACGTCAATATGACTATATTTTGCTGCAAACACGTTCGATATATATATATATATATATATATATTACTTTTTCTTCTTCGTCCTCAATCAGAAGTTTCGAATTTGAATTTTTAAAAATAAAAAAGATTTTGTTATAAGCATTGCCCCCAAAAATAAGCTTTGCAATATAAGAATTTAAATTTAATCAGACTTTAATATAAGCATAGAACATACAAATAATATATATATATAAATCTACTTGTTAATAGATGAAGTTTGTTTTATATTTTATAGTGATATAGATTTTGTTCAATAAAAGAGAAATGTAAATAATTAAAGAGATTAATTAAAAATAAGAGAAAAAGTCAGTAGCTACTCACTTCTCTAATTTTTTTATTATCGTTTGGTTTTTAATAGTATTCTTCAAATTTTATATTAACAGCGTCGGTACACTATTGAAAAATCATAAAATATTACATTAACAAAGTGTGTACATTACTAAGAAATTATTATTATTTCACTGAATTTTTTCAATTGCTAATTTTTGTTTGAATCAATGAAAAGAGCAAATAAAAAAGTAATGTTTTTTTATGAGATAAAAATTAGAAAGTTTCCAACTACTTCATTGAGTATAATTTGTTTTTGTCAATATTACAGTGAATAGTTGTTACGTAACAAATAAAACTATAACGTTGGGAGATAACTTAGAAAAATAAGTGGATATAAGGGGTGTGTTTGATACGAAGAAATATTTTTTTAGAAAAATAAGTTGATTTCTTATTTATTTTTTGTGTTTGGTAGGTAAGCTTTCAAAAAAAATATTATTCTAATTGAGGTGTGTTGAAAAGGGTGGGGTTGTGGGGAGCAGATGATCAATATGAAATATCACTTGTGAAACTTGTTATCCTGTTTAAACTACTTTTTTCCTAAAAAAATGTCGTATGTAAATTTATAACTAAGATTAAAAAAACAAAATAAGATAAAGGTGTATCTATGGCTCGAAGGAAAATGTTTTTTATAAAAAAAAAAATTAAAAAAAAAATGTTTTTCAAGAAAACCAATAAACCATAAAATATTATTCCAAAAATGTTTATATATAGTAAGGCATTCAAAGAAAACATTATTTGGTAAACTAAAGCAACCTCATAAAGATCAACTAATAATATGAAGCAAAATATAAAATAGAGTGGAAAACATGCACCTTCTTTGTTTTCTATTTTTTTTTAAAATACTATATAGTTAATGTTTTAGCCAAATTTTGACTTTTAGACTCATCTTTACCTAATCATTGATTGAGGGTAGTACACAAATATGGAATTGATGGATTTTTAAGTTTTGATTTGGACCCATATAGGTGGAACAAAACAAAATTTGTATATGAAATTAACAGAAAATTAAGTGATTCAACATAAGAATATTAACTTGTAGGCCCTCAATTTTTTTTCATTAATTTATTTAATTTTTGTTTTTTATTGGAATATTCTTCCTAATTGTTAAAAAAATTAATAAGTGGAATTATCAAATAACTTGCACTTAATTAGCCATGATGTAGGAAGAATTTGCATATGTTGGATCTTACTCCTATAGTTAACGTGAGATTTTGGGTGCTTAATTAGGTTTGGCATTTTTGACTAAAAGTGTTTATCTTTTTGTAAATATCAAGGATCATTTGCGTGGAGATATTTGTTGTAATTTCTAAAAATAATAGTCTTAAATATTTCTCTATATTTTAAAAGTTTAAGACAAGTCTTTTTATGTATATATTATTGTTTTAATAATTGTTTTTAAAGATTACAAGCACTTCAATTATGGGAAGATACCACATAAATAAAGTAAATATTCAGAATGTGCTCAATATGAAGCAAAATAAAATGAGTTTCTTACTTGTTTTTTTAATACTCGATGCATTGTTAAGCAAATAATATTATATATAATCTAGACAAATACTATGAGAGATGGGAGGTGGGGGTAGAAGTGTCAGGTGGTGAGTATGGGGCATTACAGGGGATGAGGTAAAGATGAGGTGTATTTGAGGGTATAGATAGATGACACAATCAATATGAAATGTCACTTGTGAAACTTATTTTCCTATTTTAATTAGGAAATTTTTCTCATTTTAAGGAACTTGTTTTACAAGATAAAATATTTTTCAAAATTTTTGACATCCAATCAAATATGAAAAAATTATCGGACACACTTACAATGAAGAGAAATTATTTTTTAAGACATAAATGAGGGTAAAATAGTCTATAAAATTATTTCTAACTAATATTCTTTTAAGATGCTTGCAAAAGAGAAACATAACAAATAATCTGAGACAGAGAAGCCGACGCCTCCTTTTCTGCCTTTCTATCTATACTTTTCATCCGGAGGAGCAAGTTATGAAACAATTGAGCTTATTGTTGGGCTGGTTATTCAGAGCCAGCAATTGGTTGTGCTAGCAATCCTTTAACCGAAGAACTCTTCAAAGAGGACACTGGCTTTCTATCTTTGAATATGGGCGGGGTCACCTTAGGCGAAGGGTGGTCTATTGCATATGTTTCGTCGAAAAATTATACAGTTTACATAATTACATGTTAGTTGTATGAATGTATACTATAGTTGTGTTTGTTGATAATTCTCAGAAAAATACTACTTTTTTTTCCAAAACTTTTCACGTTTATTCAAGTTTTTGGTCAACTTGAAAAGCTCCTAAATTCTATTTCTTCAACTTCTTAAAAAAAACAAGTTGAAAATAATTCTCAATGTTTTTTGAAAGAAGATCAAAACGAACAAACAAAAAAAGAATTATCCATGTAAAACGAAAAGTTAAGTTGCTATCATGGGAAATTATTTGTGAAATAATTATGAGAACCAATAGTGGTATAAACATTTGAAGACCAAATAGAGATGATTAGAGATAAAAAAAAAAATTGACTTTCGATAAAATGCAATTGCATAAATTGACTGCTAACTCTTTCTAGAACTTCTTGTAGCGGAATAATTAATTTACTTTTAGGATGTGTTTCGTAGGAACGAAAATATTTTTCTGAAAAATAAATGAGTTATTTGACTTAAATTTTGATGTTTCGATACATAAATAAAAATATTTCATTAAACACGATGGAAATGGTAAAGGGGGGTCAGGGGTAAAGACGAAGTTCAAAATTTGAAATTTATGAATTCGTATAATGACTTCAAGCCAATATACAATAATAATTGAATTTATAGTCAAACACTTATAGATAGTTAGTGATTATTTTATTTTAATATAAGAGTGACTATCTGATCTCTATCACAACAAAGTCGGAATATAGGAAGCCTCAGTTCTGATTTGACTATTTACAACATGGGCATATTTTTCAAAAAATCCCTATGAACAATGAAAAAAAATATCTCGGTAACAAAAAATTCACAAAGGGTTATATTGGCATGATCCAACGATTGAACAATTGTATGCCTTAAAGAAAAATTGATTGGGAGTCGAAAGACCTTTAGTAATGTACTTTACCCCCCCCAAAACCAACTCCAGCGCCAAGCAAGACCACCCTTGTACTTTTCCTTTTATTTTCTCTCCATATTCTCCTTTTGTTTCTTTGTTCTAATTAATAGAGTTTAGGTCTCTAACCTTTTTCACGAGGAAGAAAAGTTGTATTATCATCTAGATCAACTTAAGGTATGTTGCAGTGTAGACTCTAGATAAGACATTCATGAAAATTTCATTCATCATAATTGAGGATATCTCATTCATCTTAATTGAGAAGGAAACTGGACAAACGAAAGAGATATCAAAAGAACATATGCTTTATTTTAAATAAAAGCATTAGCATAAACATATTTCTCGCTAAAGAATCGCAAAAGTAAATGTAATGAATATAGATTCTCTTTCCACCTTGCTATTACCAAGAACTTCGTTGTCAAAATTAAACCATCGCCCTCAAAGAAAATAAACTTGAAGCCAACGTTTTAAAGGACCCTAATAATTGTAGATTGTAGATCGAACCTATTCAATTTTTGAAGGAAAAAGGGCCTTATATATTCCTCAATTTTGTTATTTAGAGTTGACATACCCCTCGCTATGAAAATGACGCATATATACCCCTATTGTTATACAAATGACTCACATATACCCTTTTCTTCTAACGGAAGTGAAAAACTTAATTTTAATTTAATATTTTAATTGTTTTTAAAAAATATATATATATAATCCATATGGGGGTATACTTTATCCCCCTCACACATATTTTTTTTATTTTTTTTTTGTTTCAACAACTAATTTAAATTTATTATTTTGATGGTCAAATTTATTTATACTTTACTAATTTTCTTGTAAAATTGATTATAGATGCCCCAAATTTTTTCTTACAAATACAAAATTTAAGGGGAAAAGGGTAAAAAATACTCCTCAACTTTGTTTTATTGGTTGACTATGTCTTTACCGTTAATACGAAGTTATTCTTACCCCTGCCGTTATTAATTTCATCATTTGTGCCCTCAATTTGGATGGAAAGCCTCAAATCAACTTAAATTAACCCGATTTCAACTGAAATTACCCAATTATCTATTTTAACCCTAACACAAGCCCGACCCACAATACTAAATAACAAATAACAACAACCCCATATCTTCTCTTTCTCTCTCACAAGTTGTGCACACATCTGATAAGAAAGGTATATGTGGGCTTTTTTTGTAGCGGTAGGGATATATGTGGGTCATTTACATAAACGAGAGTTATATCAATTCTAAATGACAAAATTGAGGGGTATATATATTATGCTCTTTTCCCATTTATAAATACCAAACATACCCCGAAATGTCGTTGATGTCAACGAATTTGCTCAACAAGACAATAGATAGAAACAAATAAGGACATTATAGGAAAGAAAAAAGGCAATATAAAACAACATTAATATCTTCTAGAAGCAACATGCAATTAACATAACAAAACTAAGACGTAAAAGCCAAATTCATTGTATATATATATATTATAAGTATGTATTGTGAAGTTGATTTAAATTTGGTTGATGTGACTTTACAAATTATTATTGTTATTATTATGGCTAAAGTAGAATAAAATCAGTTAGTAATCAACAACCAAAAAAAGACAGACAAAATGACAAGTAAATCAAGGGTGTATTTGGTACGTAAGAAAATCTTTTCCACACACAAAAAAATCTTATTTTTTTTTTATATATATATCTGATACGTAAATAAAAAATATTATTTCAATAGTTCTAAATCTAGGAAAAAAAACTGAGTGGATAAACTCACAGACTATATATAAGATAAAGGGTGAGGGAGGTGATGGTGGGTGGTGAGAGTTGGGGGTGGGGGGGTATTATGGTCGGAAAAAGATAATTAATAATCATGGAATATCGCTTATAAAATTTATTTATGTTCCTACTTGAAGAAGTTATTTTAAAAAAAATATTTATATTTTTCAAAATATCTTGAACAATAAAATATAAATTCCAATTCTTTTTCCTCCGTACCAAACACACCAAGGAGAGAGAAAAAACTCTAGTTTTAGATGTATAGTTTACTTTTTTTTTAGGTGTAAAAAAATTATATAATAGAGTGTCATATTAAGGTGATTTGTAAGAACATATATCTTTCTATACTAAATTTGAGATGATAATTTAAGAATTTCATAATAACATATAATAATTCTTAATAGTAAGAAGATTTTCTAATATTTAGAAAAATAACTTGCCAAAAAAAAAAAAACTCTCACCATATCATTGTGAATTTAAGAAAAAAATAAAAGTATTGAAATTTAAATTTAATAAGTCATAAAGAGATTTGTAAATCACTTTTGATACCTCAGTTATTGATAAATTTTAAATTTAATTCTTGTGATATCTGATTAAATATATTAATCTTCAAGTAATTAAAATATGTTCTCTTAGTCTTTTTGCTTATGATATTCACAATTTTTTAGAAATAATCGTTTTGCCATTTTAATTCTCGATATATTGTTATATGTAATAAGCTTCTCAAGATTTAAATATAACATACCTTTTTTTATATATAAAGAGATCAAAATACACCAAATTAAATACATTGAATCATATAGTATAAAAGGTAAAAAAGAAATATCACTCTCCTTCAAAGATACAAATAGCTAAGAAGTTTAATGGATAAAGTACATATCCCTATAAAGTTAAAAAAAATTACTATAAAATTCATTGCTAATCTATCACAAAAATAGCATGTACCTAACAAAGTTAACAAAGTTTTCTCACAATCCATTGCTACATTAATGTAGCTATCAATTTTTATTGTTTTGGCAATAGAAAAATCCATCACTAATATTAAAATGTAACATTTTTTTGTACACAAACTAAAAAGAAAAAAGATATCCCTAAGAGAGTTATTAAATTACTAGAAATTAATGTCAATATTGTAAGCAAGATGATTGATATATCTACACCTTCAATTAGAGATTTCGAATTCTACCTGATAAAGACAAAAAAACTTTTGTTGAAAATATCTCCTTTTAGAAATAAGTTCTATAATATGTGAATTTAAATTTCATGAGACTTCGATATAAATAATAAACCTGAGGTGGGAAAAAAGTTAGAAATTGACATGAAATTTCCAAAGTTTTTGTTCATATATATATGTAACACATAACTTCATTTTGTAGTGCACTATTATGTTGACCAACTTAGAAGTATAAATTAACACTTGTTTCCTTTTAGAAAATTTGCCAACTACTCACCAAAAGACACATACATAGTATTCTCTCTATCTTTTTTTTTTCTTCCTAAAATACCCCTCTCCATGCCTAAACTTTTTTTCTTCATTTTCCATAGCAAAAATGGAATTTGATAGCCCCCAAAAGAACAAAAAACTCAGAAAATCATATTTTCTGGGTTGTTTTGGATTTTCAATTACTGAAACAGAATTATTATCTGTTAATAAATCAGTCAAGAAAAAAAATAAGTCAAAATTGTTGTCTTTTTCTAAAATTTTACGGAAGAATTCGTCGGCGGCGAAAACTATTCCGGTGGACATTTCCGATAAGTTCGATAACCGGAGTAGAGAAATTCATGTGGTCAAGTCGGAGAAAGTTAGAACTCCGGCGATCGACGGCGACGTGGCTCAGGCGCCGGCGGTTAAAGGTCAAAGTCAAACAAATATATATGAGAAGGATATAAAAAAGGTAAGTAAATATTAGTACTGGTAAATTTGATACTTTTTGTTTTCAATTTAAGTTCGATATTTTTTATATTGGTTTTGGGCTCGACTAATCGAAATTCATACCTGAAAATCTTACTTTCAATATAAAAGGTTAATAGAAAATTTCATATCCCGAAATCAAACTACTCCACCACAACTTTTGACGATTATATATATATATATATACTTATTGATTGCATATTTTTTTGTGAGATATTTTCTTAATGTTTTTTTTATATAATCATTCGATATTTAAAGTTTACTGGCTTGACTAATTCAAATTTGTATAACACTAGATTTATTGAAGTCAAGAATAAAGCTAGAGATAAAGCTATGAGTTTGTTTTGATCAAAACTTGTATTTTTTTAAAGAAATTACTTAATACAAATAAATAATTTTTTTCAAACTCAATAAACTATCTTTTTCAAAATTCAAAACTCCCTTAAATTAAGAGAGAAGATTTCTTATTCGGATATCCAAGGTTTGAGGGATTTTCATAGATATAATTTACAATGAAGAAAAACTCATTTATTTATAGAAAACCTGATTGGGTCCCAAATAGAATTCCTAACTTTTCTCTGGAGGATCTCTATATAATAGACATTCACTATATATTTATACAAATTCAAAATTGTGGTCTCGCCTTTAATTTTTTCATTCATGAACTAAAACTTGAAATCTCTAGTTAAAGTAATAAAGCTTATCCATTCCAATACAATTTTTGATGATATATTCTTTGTCATTTAACTAAATACTCTACAAGTAGAAGAAACCATATTATAAAAAGGAAGAAAGGAGTTCATTATATTATATCCTTATATAAAGGGTTGTTTGGTATGGGGAGGTTATCCCAATAGATTGAGATATTCTATGAGATTAATTATTTTATTATTGTAGTAGAAATGATAAAACTAATAATCTTGAGATTAACTAGTATCCTTAAATAAATGTAAGATAAAATAATTATACATTTTATTTCAAAATTATTATCTGTTATCTTTTGTACCGACAAATTGGGTGGATGTAGGTAACCTACTCCAAATAAAATTTCTAGATCATACAAAGAAGGTGGCATAAAAGTAAAAGAAATTAGATTTACTCCATCTATGTGAAGTTTCTAGGTAACACATTCACAATCTTTTTTCAAATCCATGTTTAGAAATTAGAAGAAAAAATTCCAAGTGAAATATAGGAAATCTTTAATTTCTTTCTCTTTTGGATGGAATTTATTTGCATGTTTTCTCCTCTTCAATTTTAGTGCTTTATTTGGTTTAAATTATTGAAATGAAAAACTTTGACACTAATTGATTAATTAATTCGACGTTTATGATCATACTAGTCACTGGTAGCTTGTGTTGTGTACAAGTTTAATAACATTAATATAGCATTTATAATTTATTTAAGTCGTAAATACAATTTATACTTAGTTATAAAATATAATAATACTTCATCAATAACAACAATATATTAGGAAAAATAATTACTATGCTCCAATTTTCCCCATTTAAAGCCTTGAATTATTTCAAATATTTTTCATTTTATTTGAATTTATGAAATTGAAATTGTGTTTAGTTATACTTTTTTTTCCTTCTTGCCCTCTATTTTTTTTGGGGTTTCCCACCCGATCTCCGGAGCCCGCAGTCTAAATTCGGATCGCGCACTGCGGTGCCCATTCGGGGGTGGCGCTCCCAACAGAATTTTCTCTATACCCAGGGCTCGAACCCGAGACCTCTGATTACGAGTGAAACACTCCCATCAATGCACCACAACCCATGTTGATTCCCTCTATTTATCTTAAATGAATAATATACATGTTTAACATTATTATTTTTACCTTTTTTTTCAGACAAAAGACCATAAAACAAAGGACATCATTCACAAAAACAACAAAAGTTTGGATCAATTATTAGACAACAATTCAACGTGTCGAAATGAATTTTCAAGTAGTGTTACAATTTCTAGTACACATAATTTGAATCACCTTACAAAAAACAAACATGAGATCAAATTTTCCCACTCAAAATCTCTTCCGCCACCAAAACGGAAGAATCCGGTCACCGGAAAAAAAGTCAACGACGATGAAAAGTCAAGTCAACGACGAGAACACGTACTAAGTCATGACAACTTTGACTCAATTATGGGAATGTCTATTCTAATGGTGACCCTATTGATAATGTTGTTTTGGGGCAAGGCTTGTGCCATTGTTTGTACGTGTGCATGGTTTTATTTTCTCCCTCGATTTCGAACGAAAAATGAAGCGGTGATCGCCGGAAAAATTGACGGGGTCGCCGGAGACGTTGATCTGAACTCGGAGGAGTACAAGAAGAAGGTGGTGTTGGCAGGATTTTTGGAGAGAAATCATAGAAGTGGTGTTGGATTTTTGTAGGTATTTTTGCTAATGAATTATAATTATCATTGTTAACAATCATTATTATCAGTAGTTTATTATCACTATTCTTCATTTAATTTACAATTACCACCATTCATTGATGTCGAAAATTATTATCACTGATCACTATTACATATAGTCAACCATCATTATTTATCATCACCACTAACTATTGTATTCCACAATATCATCATTAGTCAACAACATACTCAATCAACGCCAATGATCATCGCGACTTATTATTTTGATACACATCTTAATAATCACATATATATTATATTTTAATTCAAATATCTTAATCTTAACAAAAATGAACCCTAAATATATCTAAATAGATATGAATAATACCAACCTCTAACAAAACTTTAATATCATTCAAATGTAATTTACTCAATGATTTCTACTTCGCTATCATTTCATTTACTTCCATTGCCAACTATGCATTTCATCCATCAATATCAAACAATTACTATTGATGTTATTCATTATTATCAATTACCAACATTCACTAGCAAAATTAAAAAATAAAAATAAAATTCACTAGCTATATCACAATTGATGTCAATTATCTTAGTCAGATATCACCATTACTAATAAGTAATAACACTTTATAATTAGTATTATCAAATATCATTATCATGACATATATCAATCACTACTAACAATCACCACCATCAATCACCATTATATGTTATCAATCATCGCTATTAATCACCACTATTAATTATTAGTATCATCCATCACAATTATTAATTCCGTCAGTAGTTATCATCTTCACAACACCATTAATTAATATGGTCCACCACCATCATGGTAGCTAGTTATTACTCACAACCACAACTATTACCATCAACCAACACTATCACTTACCACTATTCACCACCTTATTCGACATGTAAGGTCTCAAAATTTTTAGCAAAGTATTACGTTCTTGTCTAGGCTTAAAGTTGGACATAAGGGATTGTTTGGAGTGAGAGATACAAATAAATAGTCACGAATAAGAAAATAGTGATGGGATAAGTTATCACAGAATAACTTATTTTGGAATAACTTGTTCCCAACTAAACGACCCCAAATCTTAGGTAAAGGTTATATGAATGTTTGGAAGATCAAGTGAAAAGCTCCACCATAAATATGAAAAATCAACGCAATTTTTTATATTATTGTACGAGTTAACTTAACTTAATTGTCAAATCTCAACTTAACCTTGTAATATGTCCCAAAACGAGGTCCATGTGATTTTATGATAGCAAATATAATAACATTTTAATTAACCACTCGTAGTCTCCTTATTAGTAACTCTCAAAATATTATATGCCAAAATATATAATATTAGTCTACTAGTAGTATAATACTGAGGTAATGCACGATCGATATTAAAAGATAGTAATAATTATTAAATATTACTACTTGATATCTTATTTGTTTGAGCTAGGCCAGCATATCAGTTGGGTAGATTTGATTTTGAATTTTATCGGTTAAACTAATGCACGAATCTATATTAAAAGATAGTAATAATTATTAAATATTACTACTTGATATCTTATTTGTTTGAGCTAGGCCATCATATCAGTTGGGTAGATTTGATTTTGAATTTTATCGGTTAAACTTATCGATTATCAATTTGAAGACATGCTAAATCATTATAGAGCCATTAAGATATCGATTTAATCATTAAAATAATCATAAAAAATCACTTAGAAATAAGGTGACAAATCAAATGAACCATGCACATGAGTTGACCGACGACATCTTGCTCAAAAGCTAACAATGACACTTTGTAGAATAATCAAAAATCTGAAACAATCAGAAATGAAAGTATGAAACTAGACCCTAAGTCAAGGACTTGATATACTGACTATCGATTGATCTAGGGATGTGTATCGGTCAGTTCGATTTTAAGTATTATCGGTTTTTGGTTTTTAAATATGTTAAACCAATAAGATATTTGTTATCGGCTTTCGGTTTATCGGTTTTGGTCTTTAACAGTTTGGTTTTCGATTTAACCAATAAGAAAATGCTTTCAAAACAAATATATGACTTGTCCAACAGTTTAACGCAAAATAAAAAAGAGAGAAATTTAATTACTCATTGAGAGCAAAAATTCTGCTTAGTGTAGTAAAAGTATAGCAAATACTCACAATTCACAACCCTAGTCGTTGCCTAACCCTTGCCGTTGTCGTTGCAAACCCTAGCCGTAGTCGTTTTTAGTTTTTTAGGTTTTTGACGTTGTGAACCTAAAGACTAAAGTAATACTAAAACCTAAATGGTAAATACAGAGAACAAAGTTAATTAAGTAGTATTAATTGTGTAAGGTCCTTATAGTTATAGTCTAATATTGTGATTATATTAATATTTTTTGTTTGATATTTATGTATGACTAAAAATTAAAATAGTAAATTATATTCTTAATGGGTTATTGGTTAACCCAATAACCCAATATTTAAAAACCAATATCGAACGAATAACCCAATATTTTTTTTTACAAAACCATTAAATAACTGTTAACCCAATAACAATAAACCAATAACACTTTTTTCGGTTTGGTTTATCGGTCGGTTCTAGGGATGTGTATCGGTTGGTTCGGTTTGGTTTTAGATATTATCGTTCGGTTTATCGGTTTTTAAATATGCTAAACCAATAAGATATCCTTTATCAATTTTTGGTCATTAACGGTTCGATTTTCGATTTACCCAATAAGAAAATGCTCATTAAATAAATATATGATTTCTCACTTCTTTAACAATTTGGTACGATACAGTGAGACAAGCAAATCAACTATAAATGCTTTGATATAGTGAAACAAGAAATATAATGAGAAATTGCATCAATAAGAGTAGATGTAATACGAAGGCTACAATGACATGTTACAACCAAAATGTATGAAATTTCTGATGTGAAGTAGAAGTACTATGACGTATGAAGTGTGTAGATCGTAGTGTAGTAGTGTCTAATTATGTTAAATTATTAATATTTAATATTTATGAAGGGTATAGTAGTAACTTACTATCGTCTTAATGAGTTATCGATTTAGTAATAACCCAATATTAAAAAAACCGATACCAAACTGATAATCCAATAATTTTTTTTATAAAACCATTAAAAATCCGTTAATCCAATAATCCAATAACAATGACCCAATAACATTATTTTCGATTCAATTTATTGATCGGTTTCAGTTTTTTACAAACCCCTAGGTTAAACCGCTAAAAAACCAATGTAATCCCATATAAAAATAACAATCAAAATCATTACCGAATCACTATACCAATAACCTTACATGGATAAACTAATAAAAAAAATCGATTCAAATTATTAATTTCGATTCGATTTTTTAACCGCCCATGTTAATTTAATTATTTTCTCATAATTATGAACAAATTTAACTCTTTACCCTCAACCCAAAATACAATTTTTATCCCTTTTTCCCTTCAAACTATCTTTCCCTGTTTCTGCATCCAAGATTCATTCAACAATGCGAACCCAAATCGTTCACAAACTATGGAATCGAAGAATCAATGGAACCCCTTTGAATAGTAAGAGATTTTATGGGTTAATACCAATGGTGATTGAACATTCTTCAAGAGGAGAAAGGGCTTATGATATATTTTCAAGGCTGTTAAAGGAGAGAATTATATGTATTAATGGACCAATTAATGATGCTACTTCTCATGTTGTTGTTGCTCAGCTTCTTTTTCTTGAATCTGAGAACCCCTCTAAGCCTATTCACATGTATCTCAATTCTCCTGGTGGCGCCGTTACTGCTGGTTAGTGTTTTCAGAATTGTTGGTTTTATTGATTTGGGGTTGTTAATTTTGGTTTAGTTTTGCTTTTGTAAGGTTTGTGGTTGTGGAAATGAAATTGGGTATTTGGGGATTTTGGATTAGTTTTGCTATTTGATAAGTTTTTTGATTGTGGAAATGAAATTGGGGTTTAGTTTAAACTGGGAATGAAATTAGATATTCAAGCTCCAGATTTGATTTTTGTTTTGTTCTTGGTTGTCTTTGGGATAAAACGGATTTAATGTAGTTTCTGTGGAGTTTTAGTTTTTGCATCTACTGAGAAAGTAGATGGTTTGCGTGTTCGATCCTTCAAAAGTAGTGCATTTTTGGAGGACTTTTGGAGGATCCGACATGGGTGCGGCTGCATTTTTGAAGAGTCTAAGCAACATAGGATTTTAGCTTAAAACTGAAAATGAGAATAGATATTTCATTATTCAATCTCAAGATTCGATTTTTATCTTGTTTTTTTGGGATAAGACAATTGAATGTAGTTTTGTAGAGTGTCAGTTTTTTGCATCTCCTCAGAGGCAAATAACAATGTTGACATTGTTTCCTTTCTAATCTTAAAAAGGGAGGGGAATAAGAGCAGGATCACTCCCGGGGAGTTGCTAATCATTGTGCTTCCCTTTTGCTTACACCATTTTTTTTGTATGAATGGTACCGGTTTTTTCTCTTTATCGAGCTACTTCTGATAGCAACCAACTTCGGATTCTCCTTAAGGCATTGTTTTGAGTAGGGATTTGAATAGAGGGGCTCAATGTTGCTGGATTCATCTTTACAGAGAGGAGTGAAATGAAATAGAGATTTATCTTAAACTGGAAACGGGATTATATATTTATCATTCAATCTCAAAATTTGAGTTTTTTTCTTTTGTTGGTTAATTTTGGGATAAAAACAATTGAATGTAGTTTTGAAGAGTTTTTGTTCTTGCATTTCCTCAGAGGATAGTAATCTCTACAGAGAGAAGTGAAGTGGAATCGGATTTAGCTTAAAGCTGGAAATTAGAATAGATATTCATTATTCAATCTCAAGATTCGGTTTTTATCTTGTTGTTGTTGGTTGTCTTTGGGATAAGTCAATTGAATGTAGTTTTGTAGAGTGTCAGTTTTTTGCAGCTCCTCAGAGGCAAATAACAATGTTGACGGGCTTATTGTTTCTTTTCGTATCTTAAAAAGGGGGGAAATAAAAGCGGGATCACTCCTCATGGAGTTGTTAACCATTGCGTCTGCTTACACCATTTTTTTGTGAATGCTACGACTTTTGCTCTTTGTCGCACTACTTCCCCTAGCAACCAACTTCAGATTCTCCTTCACCGTTTTGAGTAGGGATTTGAAAGAGGGGCTCAATGTTGCTGGACTCATCTTTATAGAGAGGAGTGAAATGAAATAGGGATTTAGCTTAAACTGGAAACGGGATTATATATTTATTATTCAATCTCAAGATTTTAATTTTATCTTGTTTTTGGTTGTCTTTGGGATAAAAACAATTGAATGTAGTTTTCTAGAGTTTTAGTTTTTGCATCTCCTCAGAGGAAAATGATCTTTACAGAGAGAAGCGAAAGGATGTTGGGTCCCACATTGGTTTACATGATCTTAGGTAATCCTCCCTCATGAGCTAACTTTTGAGTTTGAGTTAGCCCACGATCCATTTCATTATCAATGAAAATGTGATTTTTGAAAAGATTCAATTTTTGAAAAGATTATTTAAATAGCCAAATTGTTCTTTTGAGGACACAAAGCTTCATATAGAACACTTCCGTTTGGGTTGATTGAGGTTTAGATTTAGTTGCTATACTTACATTAGGTCCAGAGGCACTAGTTTTTTTTTTTTTTTTGTATGTTATTGTAGAGATAAGTGTAGGATTTGGAGAATTCCTAATTTGCCTTTGAATAAAGAAATAGTTGGTATAAAATGGTACATTTATTGAACAGAAAGGATGGTGAGGACTCATATTTCTGACTCCACATTATTTGGGATTGAGGCGTAGTTTATATTCATTATAAATCATCATGCAGAAGAGGGGATTTTGGGCTTTCAGTAAGCTGCTCTTATTTATTTAATTTCTTTGGCTTGCAATCCTATCATCATTTATATTATACCCTTTTCGACGATTATTTTTTTGTTCACTCCTTGGATGTGTGAGTCTCTAACCTTTCCCTTTATGTTTTGTGATTAATTTTTTTTCTTTTTTAAACAAAGAAAAACCCTTTTCGTTTGTCTGTCCTTGAATACCACTTTTTTTTAAATTAAATGATCATGATTTGCTTCAAATTTACTCTCACATTTGTTTTAGGTGTTCGAACTGATTTTTATGTGATCAAGATGATGAAATCTTTTAACTTCATCAAAAAAAATAATGAAATCTTTTAAGAGTTATAATTTAATCTGCATATTTGTGTTTTAATTATGCTCTCAGAACTCAGGTGAATCAAGAAAGAGCAAGTGTTTTTTTGTGTGATTTTGGAAAAAGATACGAACTTTTAATCTTTTTTGCAATCTTGACCTTATTTCTCATATGTATAAGGCATACCTGCTGACACTAAGGTAGTAGAATACTGTGTGCAATGTTATCTATGGTTTGATTCCAAAGCACGGTTGGCATTATGACTGTGAGACTGATTTAGGATATTCAGTGTGCCAAATAATTATTGTAATAACTCTCAGTATACACTATACTCGATCTAGAGCAGATCTTAACTTAATAGTGAACTGTCTTGATTTTGACTATTATGACTAGTTGGAATACCTTGGCCAAAGATTATCCTTTTTCGAACAAAAAAAAGCTGTGCCATTGGATAGTAGGAGATGGGAAAGCTAGCTGAAGATGCATAGAATCCCCGGTTAGGAAGACCACTTTAAGAAAGTATTTTCAAACTAATGGCACATCTTAGGAGAGATAGGATCAGGAAGATCTAATTCAAACCCCCTTAGGTAACAGCCTCCACGTTAAACCCCTTATTACCATTAGCAAGAACTTGTTATAGTTGCATATCATAAGTTGTTTTTTTTTTTTTGAAACTGAATACGCGTTAGTTGGATATCATAAGTTTATGTTGGAAATGTATAAAGTTGGATTAATTTGGAAACATTGGGCAATTTACTTTATACCTACTATTTCGCGTGATTTTTGGTTTCTAGTTTTATTTTATTAGTAACCATGATTGGGGCTCAACTGGTTTGGGAACATTGTTGGATGCTATTTGTGCTAATAACGACCTGAAGATTACTTTTTTTCTTCAGTTTGGACTAGTCAATCATATCATATATGCAAAGTTGGTTGATGATATATGTGGTTCTGCATATTTGGTTATAGTTAGACGAATACTTTTATTTTGGTCAGCGTATCGTGCTGATACTTCTATTGTTGTGATTAAAGCTTGAACAAAATGGTCTGGCATTGGGGTTGTATTAACTTTTAGCTAATATAGAATTCGAGGTTTAGTTGCTTGGCTGGAAAAAATTGCAAGATCATATCTTAACGCTGACTCCCTTATTCTCTTTTTTTTGGCATTGACTAGGTCTTGCGATCTATGATACAATGCAGTATATTCGATCTCCAATTAATACCATATGTCTAGGTCAAGCGGCTTCAATGGGATCCCTTCTTTTAGCTGCTGGCGCAAAGGGTGAGAGACGATCTCTCCCTAATGCTTCAATCATGATTCATCAGCCTTCAGGTGGATATAGTGGGCAGGCTAAGGATTTGACTATCCACACAAAACAGATTGTTCGGGTGTGGGATACTCTGAATGACTTATATGCAAAGCATACTGGACAACCACTTGACATAATTCAGAAGAATATGGATAGGGATTATTTCATGACACCTGAAGAGGCCAAGGAGTTTGGAATAATCGACGAGGTTATAGATGAAAGACCAATGGCTTTAGTAACTGATGCTATTGCAAATGAAACCAAAGAAAAAGGCTCAAGTTAGAGCGTTACTCCATCGTTGTCTTTGTTAACGTTACCATTGCTGACTAGTTCTCCATTTTTCGATCTACTTGTATTTTGTTTCGATGAGGTGATTATCTCATTACTTTGTTTTAGTGAGTTTACGCGCTGGAATGATTTAAGGTATTTTTAGATAGAGAGCATATGAACTCTAAATGCTTAAAGGTGATGCTCTGAGCTCAGTTGATCCCTTCAGTAACTTTTTTGGACTAATTTTGGCAGAATGAGTCTTGGATAAATCTGAAAATTCTTAGCACTTTGCTTTGAGTAAGTTTTTTTTTTGTCCTAAGTTTACTGATTTTCATTTTGTTGGTGTATCATTTATTCTTCTCTTCGAAGGGAGCGTTGGTGCAATTAGTAAAGTCGTTGCCAATGTGATCAGGAGGTCATGGATTTGAGCTGTGAAAACAGCCTCCCGCAGAAATGCCAACTTGCATACCAACCTGTAAAAGATGAAAGTTAATATATTTCAATTTTTCAATAATATTGCATATCATAATCATCTTTCATATAATATATTTTGTACAACAAGTCGTCACTAATTTGGTATTTAAAATTTTGAATTTTAATACCTTATTTTTAATCAAATAAGCTCAAATTTGAAACATAAGTTTCATATATCATAAAAGACAAAATTCCATTCACCAAATCGTCAAAACAAACAAATCTAACAAACTCATTTACCACACTTTTTGCCTTTTCATATATGCATGAGTTTCACTTGACTAAAATTCCCGTCATATGTGTTAGAATTTATTTTATCAATTTTTATTTTATTTTAACAATTAGCACATAATTAAACACCCGAAATTCAAATTTAAAAGATAAATTATAAAAAACAAACCTTAATTAACAATTTATCAAAACAAAAATAAATCTAACAAATTCATTTAATACTTTTTTTTCTTTTTATGTATGCCTGTACTTAAAAAAAATGACTAAAATTTTAGTTCTACGTGTCTTTTTTTTTAAATTTAAGCATATACTTTTATTTGAAAAATATTAATGCAAAATAACAGTGACAAATAATAACCACGTGGCGGCTTTCAATTGGTCAAATCTGTTGGATTTACGTAATATGCAATTTTTTTTCCCTCATCCGGTGTCTGCTACCAATATTTAATCCCAATTAAATTTGAATTCACAGGGAAAACTCCACCTTAACAAAAGCAACTCGGTACCAAGAACTCGAACCCAGAGACCTCTCGGTACATTTCTTTCTCTATACTATATGGTATTAAAACAAATAATTTAGAGAGTATAGAGAAAGCTCAGTGATCAGCTGCAATGGCGAAATTCATTCTCATAGCAGTTTTCATGGTGGTGTTAATTGCAAATTTTGCAAGTTGTGAAGTAGCTGCAAGTAGTGGTGTTGTTGTTGGGTCTAGTAACCCTAAGGAGGAAGGAAATAAATTAGCTATGGTTCAAGAAGAGGAGGATATGGATGGTGGGTTTTCTTCCTTAGATGGAATGTTACAATGGGCTATAGGTACTTTACTTTTTCTCAAATCTCCTTTTTGAACTTTTGATTTTAAGATGTAATTGTGAAAGGTTAAATCAAATATTTTGTTCCTATGTGTCTATGGTAGATTGGAAGGTGTGGAGGACGCAAATTGGGATTATAGGATTATTGTTGTAGTTGTTTTTGTTATTTTATTAAAATTGTTTATTGTACTTTGATTATGTCTTTTTATAAACCGGTTTTGTCTTGAGCTGAATGTCTATAAGAAACAATAGTTGTACCTCACTTTTTGAGTTAGAGGTAAGGTCTGTTAGAGTGTGTGCGTACGCTCTACCCTCCCTAGACCTCACTGTGTGGGACTAAACTGGGGATGTTGTTGTTGTTGGATAGAATTATTAGGTACTTATTCAGGTGGGAGGCAGAATGGGAGCCAAGATGGCAAGATTTGAACTTTATGGGGTTGTTTGGTTTTAGGATACCAGGATTTGAAGTTAATAAAGGTTGTTTGGCCGGCATACCAAGATTTGAACTTTATGGGGTTGTTTGATTCGTGGACTAAGTTATCTTCGGATACCAAGATTTGAACTTTATGGGGTTGTTTGGTTTGCTGACTAAGTTATCCTAGGATACCAAGATTTGAAATTTATGGCGTTGTTTGGTTCTTAGACTAATTTATCCTAGGATACCAAGATTTGAACTTTGTGGGGTTGTTTAATTCGTGGAGTAAGTTATCCCGTGATACCAAGTTGGATGGTATAAGGTGTGATATCCGGTACTTATGTTGGTGGAAGGTAGAAGGGAAGCCAAGATTTGAACTTTATGGGGTTGTTTGGTTTGTTTACTAAGTTATCCTAGGATACCAAGATTTGAACTTTATGGGGTTGTTTCGTTTGTGTACTAGGTTATCCTAGGATACCAAGATTTGAACTTTAGGGGTTGTTTGGTTCGCTGACTAAGTTATCCTAGGATGCCAAGATTTGAACTTTGTGGGGTTGTTTGGTTCACTAACTAAGTTATCCTAGGATACCAAGATTTGAACTTTATGGGGTTGTTTGATTTGTGGACTAAGTTATCCCGCGATACCAAGTTGGATGGGATAAAGTGTGATATCCAGGATTTAAGTTTGAAATTAAATTTATACTTTGTTTGGTTGATGGACCATATGGAAGGAGAGAAATATGAGATGCTATGAGAGCATTAGTAGTCCTTTACACAGAATTAAAATGAATTGCATTATCACTTTTTGCTATTGGTGCAGTTCTGAGTATGTAGATGATCCTATAACTATTATAGATATCCTAGGTTCTTTGTAAGATGAAGTAGGATCTAGTTTAGTTTTGTTTTGAGTAGACTCAACTGTATGTAGCTCCATGATGTAAATTTGGGATCCCAACCTTTAGTGCTGAAGATTAATACACAAAACTGTTACCTTTGTCAAAAAAAAATACTTAGTTTGGTTGAAGGTATAAATTTAAATTTATACTTTCCCAACTAAACACCCCACTTTTGGGACTATACTGGGTATTATGTTGTTTGTTGTAATCAGACTTATTCCTGGAATATCGACCTTATCCCATGAACTAAATTTCTAAAATAGTGATATTAGGTCTTAGTAACTAGGTTCTGAATCTAACTTTTGTACATATTTCTTGCGATTTCTTGCGTTTCTTAATACAAATAAATACAAGATTTGGACTAAAATTACCCGGGTTAGGATGAACCCGTATGGTACCTTTTGGCTCCGCCCCCATTGGGAGGCAGTAGGTACCTGTGGAATTTGCTGTCCTGGATGTGTTGTTCTTGGTTCTTTCGAATAAAGAGTCAATTGATGAACCCACTGATTGAGAAAAATTGAAAGATAAGTTTATTATACAATTGGTTTTATGTTTACCCATGTGTAATGATTTGGTTTCGTGCTAAACACATACACAGGGCATTCGGATCCAGGAGTACTAAAAGAAAAATCAGAAGTCGCTCAACGCATGTCTCTGGAGGAACTAAACAAACGCCAGACTGAACTGAAGGTGCGGTTAACGAGCTTGTGATTCTTCCTTTGTGTCTTAATGTTTTTGATAACACCCCCAACTTGCACTAGAATAGGTACATGGTAACTCTGTCCACCAAGGCTTACACAGATGAAAAGAACCAATACCCTTTCTTGCCTAACATCTACATGTATAAAGTATTGAAAAATGATAGGGAAACTTGAGAAATGAAGTATTGAAGGTAGAGTGTATTGCTGCAAACAGATGGAGTGTAGGATTTGGCAAAATGACGGTGTAACTTGATAGGAAAATGAATAAATGAAGCTTTCAAGTAAAGTACGTTGGAGCTTAAGAAGCAGAATATGCCTCATCTTATCGTTATGCCTCAATTTTTGAGCTAATATTTTAGTATTCAACTTCACTCTGTTGAACATATTCAACTTCTTAATATTCAACTTCACTCTGTGGAACATAGCACGAATGTGCAACTCTAGAAAGGTTGCATGTCCAGCTCCTATTAGATTCACGAGATCACTGTTAGCCTTCTCCTAGTGTAAGAAGGAAATAGTTCTTGGAAGATAAAATAGAAACTTTATTATGAATACATATCTTAAAACTTGGCCTTTGACTAGGCTGATCTCAATAGTCTTCGCATGAAACGCTTGCTTATGAACATGTGGTCTAAAGTAGGAAATAGGGAGGGCTTCGGATGAAGCTTTTGGTTCTAGCTAAATTGTAAAGAATTAGAAGAAGATAAATTCAACATTGTAGATGCTAGTGAAGTGTGTGTACGGTTATTTTGGTGAATCGGTTTGATTTTCTTCTTCTATATAAAATGTCCATTGTACTGTTCATGATCCATGTCAGCCTATGATCACTCAATTTTATCTGTCATTGATACATCACATAAGAAGCCACCCAATGCTGACCACCATTTATTTAAATGTTGAAACAAATCCATTACGATGTAAGAAAATGCTTATACATGTAGGGAAAATCCAAGCTCATAGTGTTATATTTAGAACCCAATTAAGGGACTCTAGCATCTAATTTAAGCACGGTTTCTCCTACTATTTGCTTGAATTACCATTTCTTCTTGCATTGCCATTTTGCATTGGGATAAAAGAGGAGAGATTTTATTAAGTAGTATGAGAAATTATCTTGTTTCTTCCCTGATTCCATCAGTTCATCTAATTACAACCAGGTTTTGGTCTTTAGAATAGAAACTAAAGTAAAATGTAGTTTCGTGCTACTTGTTTGTCTCTAAATTCTACTATGGTTAATATGGTTGACGAAGAATCCAAGAATTTTTTTTCATACTGATATTTCTGTCTATCTTCCTTGCTTCTTTGTAGCTTAGTGGTAGTTTTGGGAGTGGGCACTGATAGGACATAAGTGAGGACATCTCGTCTGTACCTGTGTATCCTTTTTGTTTCACCTTTTAACTTGATTTACTTATCCCCCAAAAAACAAAAAAATAAAAAAGAAAGAATAGAAATGAGGAATTATTTTGCCACCTCTTGCAATTGTATGAAAAGCCAAAGGGTCCTTTTTTTAATATGATTTTTTTCTTCAGTTGGGTATTCATACATTTATACGTTCTTTCTTCTCCAGGAACTGATGGAGAAGGTAAAAATGCCCTCAGATGCGCAGTTGATGCTGATTGCGGTTAATGATTTAGATAATTCATCCCTACCTCTGGAGCATCATCTCCGTGCCTTAGAGGAGCTGTTGGTACTTGTTGAGCATATTGATAATGCAATTGGTATGTATAGTTCTCAGGACTTTTTTTGTTACAGTCTTACAGATGTTTGTTTTTGCCTCTTTGGTTTTGGTTTTGGTTTTATAACTTCTGACTTAATATCAACATCAACAACACACCCGGTATAGCCCCACAAGTGGGGTCTGGGGAGGGTGAGGTGTACACAGACCTTACCCTTACCTTTGTGGGGTAGAGAGACATGACGCCTGACTTCATATCAACTGTAGTAATTCATTAGCATCTATAATCCCAATAGACACGCTTCCGAGACCTAATAAGACTATAATCAAGTCTTTAGGAGTCTCGAACTAGAAGAGCATACAGCTGACCTCTTAGGAACTATAGCACCCTTTCTTAATCTTGGTTTATGAAGCTTCTCAATGATGCTTATGTGTAATGTGAGTACTTGTTAATGTTTTGAGGATTCATCAATAGTTTTCCTTTATACAGGCATCAACCGATTTCTCACCATTCCTTCATTTAAAGAAAGCATTGAATGCGCATGTATACTTTTCTCTATGCTTACATGGTTTTTATTTTCAGATCTGCAGAAACTTGGAGGCTTCAGTGTACTTATAAGAACACTTAATCATTCTGAACCAGAAATAAGGACTGCTGCGGCATGGGTTCTTGGCAAAGCCAGTCAAAATAACCCCATTGTTCAGAAGCAGGTATTGGAGCTATGTTTTTATACAAGTTTGGTCTTTAATGCTTTAGTTTCTTTGTCGCTTTCATCTGTGCAGTTTCTGTGTTTACATTCTAAATTTACTGGCTATTGTATTGACGCTGTGCAATGACTTTTGCATTTAGGTCCTGGAACTTGGGGCATTGACAATGCTGATGAAGATGATGAAATCTCACACCACGGAAGAAGCTGTAAAAGCATTATTTGCTATTTCAGCACTAATAAGAAATAACGTAAATGGCCAAAGTTTGTTTTATCAGGAAGCTGGAGATACGATGCTTCAGGTGATACAACTGAAGATTGAGTCAAGTTAGAACTAGTTTACTGCTGCAGTGTATAACTTCCTTCTCTGTCTTTGTATGCAGGAGGTTCTTAGCAATTCAAATCTGGATATCAGGTTACATAAGAAGTCACTGTTTCTTATTGCTGATTTAGCCGAGAGTCAGCTGGAAAATGAGAACACAGCTGAGGTTTCCTTTTTTAGCAATCGATTGTTACTGAAGGCCATCGTTGATTCAATGGCATCAAGTGATCTTGATCTAACGGAAAAGGTTTGTGTAGTTTTTGATGTGAATGAACATTAATTTCAAAAGTATCTTATTTGTCTAAACTTCATATGCATGATCCCTTAGGTTTTCAAATATTAGAAATGATCCTCATCCTCAGCAATTTTGGCCTGACCTTTGTGAAGATCAAGTGTTGATCTTTTTACATAAAATCCACAGTTGCATCCATCATCAGTACATCCGTATACCTCCAAAGTTTAAGTGTCGCTCTGTAGGACTTATCCTTTATCTTAACTAAATCAGCTACTTTCATTTTTTGTAAGTGGCTATATCAGTCTGTTGTATTCCGGTTTAATGGTGGAGTGTTGGTTAGATAGGAGAAGTAATTGGTAGAGCGATGTCTGTTTAAAAAATTGTTTTCATTGGGACCAAGTCTTTTGGGTTAAATTCTTCTTTAGATCTGCTTGGGTTTGAGTATGGGTCAAAGTCCGTTGGGATGATAGAGCGGGGTCACTTCAGAACAAGAAATTCAACCGTGATTTTCTTCATAGGAAAAGTTTTGGTGGTTTATGGAGAAATTTATCAGATGTGAACTTTTGAAGAAACCTGTTAGCTGCATGAGGAGGATATCCTTGGTCGGGATGGGGGCTCATTTTCATCTTTAATGATGGAAAATATACTCGTTTTTGGTGTATCCGGAATGGAACATTTATAAATCATCTTTTAATGGTTAGACTTGGTTAGGCAGGTCTTTTGAACAACATATAGATTTACAACTTAATTAGGTACATGTGCACATAAAACTTGTTTTATTTGAACTATCCCGCGTATCTTTCATGTCATTTCCGTCCTCAATACATTGAACACGGCCTCTGTAATACAAAATATTGCCTTGCATATGTTGATGACATCTTTAAAAAGTCTGTTATAGGCTTGACATTGCTTTAACTGCAGGCCCTTTACGCAATTAAAAACATACTACTACTTAGATCGACTGAAGTTCAACTCTTCAAGGACTTCTGTAAATTGAACGAGGTACTTGAGAGGACGAGGCAACAGTTAAATGATGTTATAGAAGAATACGCAATGGATGTGGAGAGTCTACGGAAAGAAGTTAACCTGACCTTCCTTCAAAAGCTGAATAAGGTGAGGGAAACATTAATATAGATTTCGTTTCACTTGAAGTTGAACTTGGATCCTTTGCTAAAACTCGAAATGACAGATTACACAAGCTGCGTTATGATGACAGTTTCTGGGTTGATCCGGTTTTTGAACATTATACTGCTTGCATTCTTCTCTGTTAGAAAGGCGCGGAAGTAGCCAAGTGGATCGATATCTTCATCATCCCACGCCATTTGTTCATCTGGACATGGTCTCGAAATTGGTACATCATCTGCTTAGGACAACACAGATGTGAAATGGATAACATTATGAGCTGACGACGACTTGCGCTGATTTTATAAGTGTTACTACTATTTAAGTTATAGCCAATTTTCTCGAATATTTAACTTTTAATCAATCTTACAAAATTGATAGCAATGTAATGTATGTGATGAGAAAATCAATTTTGTGGCAAGACCAATTTTTTCTGCGTCTACAGAATTTGTATCAACCTTTAAGAGAATATTCAATTTTCGACGAAATTACTTATATATATGATTATATTTTGTATGACTATTTTATATTGGCGATTAAAGCTTGTCAACCATAAAACAGTTTCACCAACATGGATTGTCAGGTGTGAGTGCTTCACCCTTAACCAGAGGTCTCGGGTTCGAGTCCTGAGTATGGTGAAAGTCCTGTTGGGAGCGCCACCCCCACCCTCCTATGCCTCATTCCAAAATTCCCCAATGCTAACAACATAAAAAACTTTAGACCTATAGGGCTCTGCAACACCATCTACAAGCTTGTAACTAAGATCATTGTCAATAGGATCAAGCCAATCCTTCAATCAATTATTGGCCCAAATCAGGCCAGTTTCCTCACAAACAGAAGAGCTGCTAAAAATGCCGTCATTGTTCAGGAGTTCATCTCACATTTTAACAAAATGAGAGGGAGAAAAGCCAACATGATTCTCAAAATTGACCTTGAAAAAGCTTTTGATAAGCTAGAATGGTCCTTCATCTGGGACTCACTCATCTTCTTCAAATTCCCCCATAAACTAACCAACCTCATTATGTCATGTGTTAGCACTACCTCCATCTCTGTCCTTGTGAATGGTGGAAAGACTCCATACTTTGAACCTTCTAGAGGCATCAGACAGGGTGACCCCATGTCCCCCTATCTCTTCATCATCTGTATGGAAAGGCTTTCTAGGGATATTAATAAAGAGGTCCAGGCAAAAAGGTGGCAGCCTAGTAAAATTACCAATTCTGGACCTAAATTCTCCCATCTCTTCTTTGCGGATGACCTTACTCTATTTGATACTGCTAGTCCCCAAAGTTGCAATGCCATTCTCCAAACCATGAGGAGTTTCTGCAAGGCTTCGGGACAAAGCATCAATCACAACAAGTCTAAGGTTGTCTTCTCCAGAAACTGTACCACCCAAGTTAGGGAGACCTGTGCTACCATTCTCAATATCCAAGCTAGCAACTCCTTTGGAAAGTACCTAGGCTTTCCCATCTTCCATAAGAAGCCCACCCACAATGACTTCCAATTCATCATTGATGCCATGAACAATAAGTTAGCTGGCTGGAAAACTAACGTCATGAATATGACTGGAAGGACTGTACTTGCAAAAGCTTCCCTTAGCAGTATTCCCAGCCACATCATGCAGAACATTCAGATCCCTTCCAAAACAAATAAACTCATTGACAAAATCCAAAGAAACTTTGTTTGGGGGACCAATGGGGACAAAAAGAAACTCCACCTTGTCAAGTGGGACACTTTGACAAGACACAAAATCGAAGGAGGACTTGGCATGCACAGAAGTGATATAAGGAACAGAACCCTGCATGCAGGATTAGCCTGGAGACTTATAAACAACCCCAACAGTTTATGGGGACAGACTCTTATCAGTAAATACTCTAATCATGTCACAGAATGGAGAAGGAAACCCATCTCCAGAACTTGGAAGTGTATTATGGAGGGCTGGAATTCCTCAAAGGAGGGGTTAAGATGGGCAGTCAACAGAGGCTATAGGGTTAGTTTCTTTAACCATAAATGGATTCACCACCAGAAGGCCATTAGAAACCTTTTACAGGGTCCCCTCAACAAGGGAGAATATGATATCTTGGTAAAGGATGTACTGAATAATGGAAATTGGAACCTAGATACCATCTCCTTTGAACTACCTAAGGAAGTCAGAGCTAGTATTGAATCCATCCACATCAACACTCACACCCTAGACAAACCCATTTGGGACTTCACCAAAGATGGGAAATTCACCACTAGTTCTGCATACAAGCACATCCTTGCAAACTCCAAAGGCCATAACTTGTGCGAAGAGACTAAGAAGTTTGACTTGATATGGAGTATGACACGCCCCAATAAAGTCAAAACCTTTATCTGGCTTCTGCACCATCAATGGATTCCTTCCTCTCAATACCTCAGCAGATGTGGTATGAACATCCACCCAGGCTGTCAGATCTGTGACCACCACAGTGAAGACATAAAGCATATATTCTTCAAATGCCCAATAGCTGTGGAATTCTGGGACACCATCATGTCCCACAATACCTCTACCCACAAAAATTGGATAGAAACATGCTCTCCTTGGATAATTGGCAGAACATGTGGAAAAACAATGCCAACAAAGACTACAACATCCACTCCTCTTGGGATGTAGTCTTACCTCATTGCTTCTGGGCCATCTGGCTCCAAAGAAACAACAATTGTTTCAACAAGAAAAAGGAAAGTATCTCATTCACAAACTTAACAAACCAAGCCATCGAATTCCAGCATATCATCCGGGAAGGGCATAAGGCCAACAAATCCACTCTCAAAATCCAGGTCAATTGGGAGCCCCCAAGCCTAGGAAGATTCAAACTCAACACAGACGGAGCAGTACAGGCCAGCCCTGGGCAAGGGGGACTGGGTGGAGTAATAAGAAATCATAAGGGGGACTGGTTGATGGGCTTTTTGAGTAAAGAAGCTCTCGTAACTCCCATCCTAGCTGAGATTAGAGCCTTAAGACAAGACCTTTCTATGACGCCAGAACATAACATCAAACCCCTAGACATTAACACTGATTCCCTAGAACTGATTAAACTAATGGAACAAGACAACCACCCGTATACTAACTTGATACTTGAATGCAGGTCATTGATGGAGAAGCTGGGAGCAGCAATGACTACGCACATCTTCAGGGAACAGAATAAGGTGGCAGACAGACTCAGCAATGAAGGACTCAAGTGCGAAGCGTATGGGAAACCAACCTTTTTGATAGTTCCTCTTGTGTATGTGAACCAACTAGTATGACAGACATTCTAGGAACTATGTACTCAAGAAACATCAACTGTAATCACTATGTAAATGGATCAACTATGATCCAAAACTCGAACATTTCTGCCACAGGTAGTGTGGTTTTGAACAATGTTTAATTTATAATATAAGTATCCTTTTAATAAAAAAAAAACTTCAAACTTGAACTTCATTCAAGTTGAATTTCAAAATTCGAAAAACATTTGAAAATTTTCAAATTTTAATCTCATGGGTCTAAAATATATTCTTAGATGGCAAAAATATATTATATTAGAGCATTAATTAAAAACTATTAATCACATTACTTATCCATTTAAACATATAATTATCTCCTTAATTAACAAATTTTGCAAATATTGTATGTTGTTTTTGGGTGTACAAACCTCCAAAACAACCACCAAATTGAATTTCTTCAAAAACACTTGCAGAAATGGCTTCCACATCTCTAAAACCTCCAAAACAACCACCAAAAACCCCCAAAAAACAATGGTCCCTCAACGATTTCGAGATCGGAAAACCTCTCGGAAAAGGCAAATTCGGCCGTGTATACCTCGCCCGCGAAGTTAAGGTAATTTGAATCAGTAGATATATGGAGTATATTTTTTTCTACATTCTCGTTGTTTCCCGATATGCGCATTAGATTCAGGACCTAAGATGAGTTCGGTCGAATCTAATAGTTTTTGCACAAACAATGTAAGTATGTGCTAGTATTAGATGTAGAATCCAGAAAGTTGAAATTTTAGTTTTGTTTGTGATTGGATTATTTATTAGAAAAATCCAGAAAGATGAACTTGAATTTTTACAGAGTGGATTTATAGTGGCGTTGAAGGTGATATTCAAGGAGCAAATAGAGAAATACAGGTTGCATCATCAACTTAGGAGGGAAATGGAGATTCAAACAAGTCTTCGTCATCCCAATGTACTGAGGCTATATGGTTGGTTTCACGATGAGGAGCGGATTTACTTGATTTTGGAGTATGCTCATGGCGGTGAGCTGTATAGGGAGCTAAGGAAGACCGGTCGCCTGTCTGAGAAACAAGCTGCCATAGTATGTCACATCCTCTTGTTTGCTCTCCTCATATAAGATTTGCAACAAAAGCATATAGTTCATTTGCAGTATTCTGATTTGTTTATGTAATTTGTTATAAGTATATATTCATTGATTCTAGTGTTAGAGAGCTCCATATTATTGAATATTTGAATGAAACGGAATGGATTGTGGGATTCTCATTGCTGTCTCAACTAGCTTGGGATTGAGGTGTAGTTTTGTTGTTTAGTTGTGAGCTTTTAAATTGTTTCAACTGATGGCCTCTTCCCCCGAACCCAAACAAAGAGGATAGAGATTCAGTTCTTTCGTTATCTATCACTATATGACATGTAAGGTATGGTCTTTCAAGTAGTTTACTTGAAAGATGGTGCAATTTTGGGTTGTATTTGTATCAGTTGGTGTTTTTTCATTTTCATAGTGTCTTCTTTATGTTATTTCTTCTGTGCTTAATATTGAACAATGAACTAATGTTATCGTTACTATTTGTCCTTTTTATGACTCCAGAGTTTATCTGAAAATTGTTCATGGAATAGTCGAACACATAATTACATTTATGTAGACAACATTATTTAGTGTAAAACTTCTTTCCTGTTGCTTTAGGTTTGTTCTTTGACTTTTGATACTCTGGTTGTTTCTTTTGTAGTATATTGCAAGTCTCACACAAGCACTGGCGTACTGTCATGAGAAGCATGTTATTCACAGGGACATAAAGCCGGAAAACCTGTTACTTGATCATGAGGTAACATCTTGATAACTGCCTGTCTTCCTTTGTCACGTCTGCTAAGTTTTATTAGCACCATTTCCTTAAAAAGAAGAAAAAACACACACTATAAATATGGCTAATTTGAAAGTTACACCTGTGTTTTTACTGGAGATAACAGTTTGAACTTCACTGAATCCAAACTTTCTGAGGACTTTAGTTAGAAACAACCAGGATAGCCTGTCATAGGCTTTTGCCATGTCTAGTTTGATCACCACATTCACATTCTTGGCTCTAATTCTGATGTCCCTGATAATCTCCTGTGCTAATAATACATTTTCTACTATGCTTCTACCCTTAACAAAACCTGTTTGAGAAGATGAAATTAGAGAAGGTAGGATCCCAATCATTCTTTCATGCATTACTCTAGACAAGATTTTGTTGACAAAGTTACTCCTATAGGTCTCATATCTGCAAATGTGTTGACAGAATCTGTTTTTGGGTAAAAACACTAGATTTGTGTGTGTGATGAACTTAGGCAGTTCATATCCACAAAAGAATGCTTTAACCATAAGAGTAATGTCTTTTCTGATAATACTCCAACACTTTTGGTAGAAGACTCCAGTAAAGCCATCAGGTCCACTACAACTGTCCCCGCTAAGAGTAAATACAATCTTTCTAACTTCCTCCTCTTTTGGTAATGCTTCAAGAGTTAGGTTCTGTTCTCTGTAATCTTCTTTGGGATGTGATTTAAAATCTGAAAATTTGTAGGCATTCTTTCTTCCAGATCCCCTGATTGTTTAGAATTCTCTGCAAAGCTAATCTCTTTCTCCTTCCCTTTACTTATGAGTGAAAGAATTTAGTATTTTTCTCCCCATCCTTGAACCGTCGGATCCCAGATTTTTGCTTCCAAAACTGTTCCTCTAATTGTATGAATTTTGTTAATTCTGTTTGAGCTTCAAAGAGGAGCTCCCTGTTTACCAGCGAGGGCTCTGTTTCAAACTGCATCTCCTTAACTCTGATAGTGTCCTCAATTGTTGTGATCTTTTGAAATATGTTCCCATATGTGTTTTTGCTCCACTGACTCAATGCCGCCTTCACTTTTTTGATCTTGTGTTGGTATATATAAAAGGGATTTCCAGTGAAGTCAGCTGTCCAATTTTGTTCTATCACCCCCATAAAGGTCTTATGGACTATGGTTAGCCCAAAAGTTCAAGAACTTAAATGGTTTTATCACAACTTGTTCCGTAAGATGCTCTCCAAATGAAGTGGGGCATGGTCTGAACCTTGTCTGATGAAGTGAGTAACCTTATTTGTTGGAAATAGATCTAGAAACTCCTGATTGCACAAAATTCTGTCCAACCTTTTAAATATGCATGCATCTCCAATTCTTCCATTCCACCAAGTATATTTGCTTCCAGAGAAACCCAAATCATTGAGTCCACATGAGGCAATACATTGAACAAAATCCATAGTCTCATTAATGAAGACAGGTAAGCCACAAAGTTTCTCATCCTGGTTAAGAATTACATTGAAGTCACCACCTACCAGCCAAGGTTTATTATTCTCTGCAATATGAACCAGTGAGTCCCACAGCTCTTCTCGTATGTTAGCATCACATTTAGCGTATATGGCAGTCACTATAACCTCTTGTTGACCTCCATCCTGCTTCAGATTAATAGTAATGTGTTGATCGGTATTTTCTATAAGACTACCCTGCCAAGGATTTTCCCAGAAAATCCAAATTTTTCCTGAAGAGTTGGCAAGGGCATTGTTTAGTCCCAATTGTCTACCATATTCCTCCAGATTTGATGCATCTTGGAATGGTTCCAGGATAGCAATAAATGAGTACCCTGCCAAGCATTTTCCCAGAAAATCCAAATTTTGCCTGAAGAGTTGGCAAGGGCATTGTTTAGTCCCAATTGTCTACCGTATTCCTCCAGATTTGATGCATCTTGGAATGGTTCCAGGATAGCAATAAATGAGTAGTGGTATCGTCTTCTTAGATCAACTAGTCTCTCAAAATATTCCTGAGAGTTGACCGATCTAATATTCCAAAATAGTGCCTTCTCAATCATTGAGAAACAGATTTGGATTTGGTACTCCTTGTTGATACTCCCATAGGGGGAACACCGAACACTTCTGTTTCTTGGTGCTTTCTTTCTTGCATCACTTTGTTGCAGATTGTATAAATGTTTCTGTGACAAATCTGCCTCAATGCTAACTTTTGTAATATTTTGCTGAATCTCTGAATCTTCATCTTCTTCCTGACGATTAATGTTGTGATCTCCATTTTGTTATTCTACCTGTCTGTCTGGATCAAATTGATTATTGATGTTCTCATCTTCATCAGGTGGGTCTGGAAGTCTACTTTTTACCATGTCTTCTACCTGACTATTGTCAGCTTTTCCTGTGTTAATTATTCACATATTTTCTCTCTCTGTATATGTTTCATTATTCTGTAGCTGATCTTCTTTCATCCCTGTATTCGTGATCTGTCTTTCTCTGTCGTTTAGTTTTTCTTCAAGTTTTCAGATTTAAGGTTTGAGACAATGTGACTTAACCTGTTCAGCATACATGTAAATCATGCAGGATTTGAACTGGTTATGTCCTTACTATATTTCTCTCCTTTTCACTTTATACAACCAAGTTTTCAAATCATGGCCATTAAATCAGGGAACCAATGTGACAGTCCTAGAGATGGTGGGGGAAGGTCCATAACACTATAGATCAACTCGAAGGTTCATGTTGCTTTGAAAACCAACCAGGGAATTGTTGACGCGCATATTAATTAGATTATCACATGAAATGCAGGGTCGCTTAAAGATTGCAGACTTTGGGTGGTCTGTACAATCTAGAAGCAAGCGACATACAATGTGCGGAACTCTGGACTACCTGGCACCAGAAATGGTGGAGAACAAAGCTCATGATTATGCAGTTGACAATTGGACCCTGGGGATCCTTTGCTATGAGTTTTTATATGGTGTGCCTCCATTTGAGGCTGAGAGACAGACCGACACGTTCAGAAGGTAACAATACTTCTGCTTCTTTTCATCTTGTAACTTTTACTTGGAAACTCAAGATGTACTACTAACTCAAGAGTATTATAGAATTATGAAGGTAGACCTCAGCTTCCCTTCAACACCTGATGTATCTGCTGAAGCTAAGAATCTCATTAGCCAGGTATATTGATTAGTCCTTGTCTATGCTTAAAAAATGGCATGCAATAGTTGCACAACACTGGCGCAACTACATGAGACTTAAGAGTGGTTAGTTGAACACCCTTCGTATAATACTGTGTATGGCCACTGACTGCACCCCTTTCTGATGGCTTACCTTTGCAGCTTCTTGTGAAGGACTCTTCTAAAAGGCTCTCTCTTCAAAAGATCATGGAGCACCCTTGGATAATTAAGAATGTCACATCACATGACACTATAATCTGAGTCTCCTCACCAATTTGCATCGGTTAGTTAAAGCCCTGTTTGTTGTTTCAACTCTTTTTCCTATGACATAATATGAGATGCAATCATCTTGATTTCAATAGTTTGTATCAGATGGAAGTGACATTGATATAGTTTCCTATAAATATTTGTGTATCATTTATATAAAGGTTATCTGTTTCTTCCAGCACGTCACTCGGCAAGTCATGTAGCCTTTAGAGCCATGTGTGGAAACTCTGAGGTATAGGTCTAACTTGGAGAATGGCTTTTCTAATTTCAAGTCAAAATAAGCAATTGTATTTCAAGTAGGGACTTTAAAGAATATCAATTTGGTTATTTACCTTGAGCTCTTGAGCACAAGGCCTGGTCTGGTACATCGGAAGCTTCAGCTTGAGGATCATTGGATCGGAGGTTACCATTTATTTCGTTCCATAACCAAGTACGAGCACACATCAAACCTTCCAAAGTAGTAGGATGAAGTCTACTGCGATGTGGACTAATCAACCTCCCACTAGTGCTAAATGTCGATTCAGAAACAACAATAGACACATGAATGGCTAAGAGGTCACGAGCCATCTTTTGTAAAGTAGGAAATTTCAATCCATTTGTCTTCCATCAACTTAAAAATTGTCAAATGATGGAGTTCGAGACAACAAACTTTCTTCTACATACATATCCAATTCTGATCGTTTCCTTGCATTTGCACTACTCGAAGCAACAAATCTATCAAAGCTTGATAGTCGATCACCCGAAAGACCAATGGCTTCATTTGAACTAGATGCTTCAACAAACTCATGTGGAGCAAATATTCTACTCTTATACTCTTGAAATAGATCATAACAATGAGTTGTGACATTTTGAATTTTAGTTGAAACTTCTTCACCATAAATTAGTAGAAGATAGATTTTCACTAACTTCATTTTATATCTCGGATCGAAAATAACAGCTACTCCCATGAATATATGCATATCATCCCAACATTTCTTATATTTTAACAACATTGCCGCTGCCATTAGTTTTGAAATACCTCTTTGTATTCTATCGTTGTTCTCAACAATAGAAATGTTGAATTCCAACGAGTTGGACGATCATACTCTAACTTTTTGGTACAGTTGGAGGCTAAATACAAACTTCCTTGACACCATTTTGAATAAAGGTTGGAGACTAGATACAAACTTCCTAAATCCCACATGATCAACAATGTATAGTGGATATGTAGTTTGTTCTTCTCAAGCTGTTGTACTGTCCTATGAATGATGAATCCTCACACTCGTTCTATTTCCGAATTCGCTCTTCCCTGTTCGTGGTCTGAAAATAAAGAAAGGTCTTTCAAATCAAAACTCGATTTTGGTTCAATATCAAATTCATTGATTAGAGTTAAGAACTCGTCAATTTGCAAAAGGAAATCAGGATTTGGCTGAAAAAGAAGCAGAGCTATAGATACCATGACCGATCACCATTGAAGAAGAAGAATCTTTCTAAATCATTTCATGTCAGCAAGGGATGCGTCTTCAAGCATCCGAAATACGCCAAGAATGGAACAGCGATTTTTATGAAGGTAGTTATTTCATTATCTTGCATATTTACTTTTGTTTAGTGTTGTAGTTGCATAATTGTCATTTGATGCAAGTAAAATTAGAAATTTTAGACTCTTCCAATGCTGATCACAAGATGGAAAAACCAAAAAAAACAAAGAAGATAAAAAAGGAGAAGAATTAACACAAGATTTATAACAATATCTCCAAAATTCTGAAACTTAGTGTCAGAAATTTACCTGCAAGGGATAAGTGATGAATACAACAGTAAAATAGGGTCCAGAAAAGGAAGTTAACATTATATTTGCACAGTAAATCAATGATGAATGAAAACATAGATAGGCACTGAAAAGTACAACTGATGCATCATACAGGGAATTTTCAAGAAAAATGAGCATCTTGTTATCCTCAAATCTATCTCACTAGGGAGTGGTGTTTCTTTACAATCTTATTATACAAGCAACTCTTACAGACTCTGAACCCCCCTCCTCTCAGTACAAACATGTAATAGACGTTACGTTACAAGAAGAAAAAGTTACATCTTCAAACTTGAGTATAGAGGGAGCTAGGTCCTACAACATAATCCACATGGAAATTGGTTCTAAATCATCTAATCAGCTACTGTTCTGAACTGTCTGTGACTGGCATCTCTCCTCTGTTTCCTGTGTAGGAATGAACTTACGCAGAGAGCGGTATTGCAATCGAACATTCTCACCACTGTCCATAATCTTAAGTAAATACCTGGAGTAATTGAGAAGATCATTTTAGCAATTCTTAAACAAGGATTACCGCACTTCACTGTCAGTAAAGGAGAATATTCCAGCAACTTTTGAACGCGGCACATTTATCAGAAAGTGTTATTGTCTCAGCCATGACTGCAATCTGCTTATTAGGACTTATATGGTGACAGCTAGAAGTATCACACGTGCAGCAAACCAGCCTCATATATTGTAAAAGGAGCCAAATAGTTGTTTAGCATATCACTGTGGCACCATATAGTTGTTTAAAACATATTCCAAGGGAAAGGTATTAATCTCTTATTACACTGAAGGAATGAGAGAATTTCCAGGAACTACATCATCACTAGCAACTGAAATACGATTCTTTTCAATATAATGGAATATGACATACATCATAATTAAACAAAAAAAGATTCACGACTAAAAACTCCTATTGACAGAATTTCATTGAAGTTTTTAGAGGATAACTGAGCACAGGAATCACTTTTCTTTAATTGTTGCTTGCATATTTCAGTTGGACACCAACACACACATCTTTCCTGAAATAAGTTATATCTATTTCTTATACTATTACAGATGTGAATTGGACTAAATTGTGTGAGAAGATATCTGTATGGAAATTAAGTGGTAAACCATGCCATGAACATGACATTGATAAACTTACAATGACCCACAGAAAACAGCGACTACATTGCAGAACCAAAGCCTACTCAATTGATATCAAAATGATGGCTTAAGTTTTGAGCTGTCAAATTCGCTACTTCTCTAAATTGGATGGTCTTGCACGTGTATCACTAAGATTTCAGTAATTTAACCTAAACACTGCACAGCATATTCCATGCAATACATGTTAATGATCTAAATTGACATTCAAACTGCAGTAGATAAGCAAAATATTAACGAAATGCTCAGGCAACTAACCAGCCATTAAGACACTGTGATGTGATTACAGCTTCCTTTCCAACAAATTTATCTGGTGTCCTCCGATTTCCCTGCACAGTTCCGCATTCACATTACTGTAATTTGGTGAATTCTTTTCTATAGATTCCAAGAATTTAGAATGCACAGGCGCAAAGATCTCACCCTTATAAGAACTTTCTCATTCACTGAGAATGGATACTGAACACCTTTATGGGGTCCATTTTCAGAAGGAAGCTCACCATTTTCCTGGAAGAATTAAACTAATGAGGATTTTCGAAGAATCATTCACAGGTATATTCAACAAAGATAATTTCAAATTTCAAACATTTATAGGTCAATGAAGCAAGAAATTTGTGATTTGCCCTAATCTAAAACAGAGCCTAAATATGGATGAACATAGATATCACTAAATCCAAATTTTTTCCGAGGCCAGAAAAGGATAGCAAAAACTGGATAAGCCTTTGCTTTCCCAAAACCAACTATGCAATCTGCCAAATCTACCAAATGGAAGTCCTTCAACAAGGTTTTGACTTCACTATCAAAAGAAAAATATACAAATGATAAAAGAACATAAACCATTATACCATGTTAAGGTACATAATAAACATTATCATTTTCACTTGGTAATTTCCAAATATATAATCCTGTGCAGTTCAGATCTAACAAATCCTTCAAAACCTTTTCCGCATCGAGTGTCAATCCGACGCGATTTGGATGTGGGTGTCCGATCCATGCTGGGTTCGGTCAAACTAGCTTGGGTACTTTGACTATTCTATAGCCAAGCACTTTGCTATTATACGAGATAACTTATAAAAAAATATTACACAAAAAAGATGATTATATACAAGTTTTAATTTGATAACTTCAATTAGCTGTCAAATATATACTTATATATGTTGTACATTGGTTCTTTCTTAAAAACCACCCCATAATCCTATCCATATTCCCGAATCCTACGATTTAGGTAATGATAAATCCAACTTTTATATCTGCTACCGTATTGGGTGCCCACACCCATATCCGAGCAACATAGCTTGAGACGGAAAATTATCCAAAAATTGACTAGGACATATTAATTGACATGTCATTGCATAAAAGTTAAAACCAGATTAAGATAGTTCCTTTTACCAGAAAACTGAAGACAATGAGCTCTACTACGCAGTTTGGATGGACAACGCTGCAGCAAAATGGGGAAAATCAAAGCTTACCCTAATGTCTCCCACTTCTTTTCGACGCTTTCTAAGAGCTGCATTGTGGAAAAGTCTTCGGTCATCCTCATGCTTCACTGCTGCAGCCGCAGTTCTCAGCACTGAAGATGAAATTCATAGTGTAAACCAGATGGCAGACTTAATGAGAAAAATCATTGGAAATTGAGTAAGAGGTACCAGAAGAGAATTAGGTAGAGTGTGTTGGGAAACAATTTTTTTAGAAAAAAAAAAACGAAAGTCTGAAGGAGAAGATATGTATATAATGTATAAATAAATGGAGAGAGAGAGAGAGAAATAAATGAACTGGAGCTAACCGTGGTTAGGAATTAAGGAACCACGGTCAATTTCAGCATTGCAGAGGGTACATCTTGCCTGTCATGATGAGATGAACGTGATTATGTTCTTGACTCATTCATCACTAACCCAAGAAATGAAGACAACAACATGAAACCAAAAAGGAAAATGATGTTCAAGCAAGAGTTGTTTTGTCCATGAAGCAGTTGCGCCAATATCCAATGTATGGTTTGCTCAAAGTCTGTGGTAGCTCATACCAATTTATAATCTTCATATTCTTATGAGAACAGAAAAAATGGCTAGAGAAGAAGACAAAAACTCCTACCATATCAATAACCCTTTTCAGCATGAGACCACCAAAGGAATGTCCGCATGAAACAAACATAGCATCTTCAAGGAATACGCCACTGCAATGTTTCACACTGTGACGGTTAAGTAATTATATTTTCCAGATGCAAGAAACTATACACTAATTAGCCATGCATATGCTAATATGAATCATGAATGGAGCTAGAAAAAAACAGAGATACAAGCTTGGCATGGGGAGGGTGGGGGGTAAATAAACAAGAGACTACGACTATCAAGTTCAATTAAGGGGGCTACAAAAATTTCCAGATTAACACTTGACAAGGGAAGTTGAAACTAATATGCTTAGTCCAACATTCTGTGTACTGCAGCACACTGTTGTCATGCACTATTTAACTAGTTTAAGGGCCAAGGAAGAGTGGGAAATATAGCTTTTCAAGAGCACAATATATTCCTACCTTTCTATAAGAAAACACAGATGCAAGTTCCAAATTCTTTATCCACTTCTTGATTCTATTCTGGTTAAGTCTCAGCACGGGAATTGATGTGTTTCTTTTAATGCTCGAGTTCCTCTCGGCCACAAAATGCGTGAAGCTGCTAAAAATTTGCAAAATAGCACCGCAAATCATCTGAAAGCTTTTTGCAATCTCACAACTGTTATGAGACCCCTCACTTCTGCACATTCTGCAACATGTAATAGCTCTAATCTAAGTGATATACATGCATTTTAAAATAAAGCTCCACGGCTCAAGATGCAGCTTTCAATTGTTTCTTATATTTAGCCAAAGGCCTCTTTTTGGCTCTATTGATATTCAACGTTTTTCAGATCGGAGGGAACTCACAACAACTCAACTAACAGTGGTAGAGGTTTTGACTTCTCTGCTTATTGTTTTTCCTCTGTTGGAGGTTGGGGTGTGAGCCACATGTAAGTTAGACTTTTGTTATACTTATTTGTTAACTCCACACGATTGAGGGTAGCAAAAAGTCTCTGTAAATATTTCCAGCATAAGAAACCAGAGCTAGCTCAGTTCCATAAGAGTTGCACACGTTTGTTCAATATCTCATAGCTCCTGTAACCAAACCACATTTCTTATACGAATACCATGTATAGAGGGCATACCAACTCTTTAGACCTTTTCAGCAGTTTTGTTTGCAAGTATAAGCCATCTATAATGTTATGTCTCTGTTAGTTTTACAGTTGCCTAGCATTTTTTCCTTCAAACATCCCTTATACCAACTCTTTAGACCATTTCAGTGGTTCTGTTTGCAAGTTTTAGGCATCTATATGGTCATGTTATGTCTCTGTTAGTTTTACAGTTGCCTAGCATTTTTCCTTCAAACATCCCTAATTCCTCTCTAGACAGACTGTATATGGTACATAGAGGAATTGGCTTCCATATATTTCTTTTGCAAAGGTAACTTTGTAATTAGAATGACAGAGATGCTTTTTTTATAAGAGCAGAGATTATGTACTTGTTAGACTCTAAGTCTTCAGTGGAGAACAAGTCCTGTTTTTGTTCTATAACGGTACCCTCTTGATACTGTTCATCACCAAACTTACTACATTTCATTATAAAGAAAAAGTTATCTGCATTATTTTGCTAGGAAATTTTTGAAGAAAATATAATCTTGAAAACTTCTGCAAGACCTTTAGTCAAACTAGGCCAGCGTTTCTTAAACTTCTTGCTATAAATGGAAGTAAGGGATGCCAATTTATTAGGTTAAAAGTTTGAGACTAAGAAAGTTTAAGATGTTTAATATACTCATGCAGTAAATATGCTTCTATATTCTCTTTTTTTTTTCTTGCAAGTAAATATGCTGCTATATTTAACCAGAAAAGTCCATTTGAAAAATTAAAACTTACGATAAGGGATCTGAAAGAACACTTCTGAGTGATGGTTCCTTATTTAGATTGTCTCGGGCGACCTGCAGATCCAGACCAAGAATGAGATGTCTTCTTATGTTGTATTCAGACCAAAATATCCATGGTCCAATTATTGTGGTATCAACCACCAATATAGGAAAAGACATACTAACATCAAGTGTTTTTGTTTCCACCAAAAGAACAATTTTCACTTTTTGTGCAATTACAAAAGACGTGTTATGTTGTTTAAGGTTCTGGAGAATTTTCAAGGTATACAAACAGGTGAGGATTATTTATGGCGGCAGGGGAACAACAAAGGTAGTTACAAGGTGAAAGAAGGATACAAACAGATAAGTCTTGGTGGCATTCAAGAGTTCAAATGGCCTTGGAAGCAAATCTGGAGGATCAAAGTGCCACACAAAGTGGCATGCTTTACATGGCTACTAGCCAATGAAGCAGTTTTGACATCGAATAATGTGGCCAAGAGAGGAATCTCTCAATGCAACATGTGTTCCTTATGTGGTAAGGCTAATGAGACAGTGAGACATCTCTTCTTACATTGCAACTTTACTGAGCAGCTGTGGCAGATTTTCCTTAATCTCAGAGGCATATCTTGGAGTATGCCTAGCAAGATTGATGAGACTCTATTCAGTTGGGAGATGGCTGGAGTTGGGGCTACAAACAGAGAAAGATGGAGGCTGATCCCTGCTTGTATTTGGTGGACTATATGGAGGGAGAGAAACGATAGATGTTTTGAGAATAGGAACAACAACCTGCAGGAAGTAAAGCTTAAGTGTATTTTGTTGTTTTGCTTTTGGTGTACAAATGTCTACTCCAATGAAACTGAGTCAATCATAGATGTTTTAGGGTCCATTTAGATTTGGTTCAGTTTTTGGATAGATTATACTTCCTTTCTGCTTTTGTAAATATGGTATTTCAGTACTACCTAAGTACTATATGAAATACAAATGTTACCAGTTTCAAAAAAAAAAGACGTGTTATGTAAGGAAGAGTATATCCAACTAAAGGTTCAAAAGTATCAAAAGAGAAGGTAATTCCAGGTCCAGTATGTAAAGAAGCGGACAAGTTCACAATTCCACATTGATATTTCCTTTTTTAAGATTGTCTCGAGTCACATGTTGATCTTGACCTAGAATGAGATGTCTCCTCTTCTCCTAGAATGTCATGTCTATTCATGCTGCATTCAAATGAAGTTATTTATCCTCCAGTTCATGTGGAATTGATCATTCAAGGTAAACAAAAAACGTCCATATTCCAAGGAAAATATTTGTCCAAATAAAACTACATCGTGGTACGGGAGTTGAATCTCCATGCTTAGCACGCAACAAGAGAGATGTTGAAAGAGAAAAAAACATGAGGTAGGGGACCAAATCCCCCTAGGAGGTCTCATGTTTTATGTTAGATGATTAAACATGAAGCATGATTAACACTAGATGCTTTGTTGAAAAGAAGTTGAAGACAGTTGTTTCTTTAATCTTTGGGATGTATCGGGTCACCTAGCACTGTCAATGAAAATTTTCAGGAATGGAATGGTTACGAGATGTGCGAACTATCGTGGCATGAAATTCATGCGTCATAAGATAAAACTCTTTTGCGAGAAAGAATGAAAGAGCGTAGACTTAGGAATACAACAAGAAACAGAGAACCAATTTGGATTTATGCCTGGTAGATAATGGAGGCTATATTCTTGGTAAGAAAAATGATGAAATTTTACTGCGAAAGGAAGAAAAATCCACATATGGTATTCATTGACCTAGAGAAAGCATATGATAGTGTCCATGAGAAGTCCTTTGGTGGTGATGGAGAAAAAAGGAATTCATAATAATAATATAGATATCATAAAGGACATGTATGAAGGAGTCGTCACTAGCATGAGAACAGTGGTAGGAGATACAAGAGGTCCCCAAAACAATATCGGAACCAGATTGTCGAAATGGAATGTTACCAGGGTGTTATGTGATGGAAGGATGCTTACCAAAGTCAAAGATAGGTTCTACAAAACAATTATAAACCACAATGCTATATGATAGTGAATGTTGGACCGCTAAAGTCCAACATATCCACAAGAGAAGTGTTGGAAGATGCGGATGCTAAGATGGATGTGCAGTCATACAAAATTAGATAAGACTAAAACTGACCACATGAAAGTTCAAGTAACACATATTGAGGACAAAGTGAGAGAACGTAGCTTGAGATCGTTGGTCGTGTCTTGCGTCGACCTATCGGTGCGCTTATTTGCAACTGTGAAACTATGCTTGACTAAAAGTGTTAAAAGGAGAGGAGATAGACCTAAAATCACATGGAGGAACAATTTCATTATAATTAATGCAGACTTCACTAAAGATAAGGCACAATGGAGGACAAATATTCCAATAGGTGATATTTACTAGTTGGGAATAAGTTTTAGTCCCGTTAGAGGACTTGTATTATTATTTTGTTTCAGTCCCGTTATAGGACTTTTATTATTATTTTATACTTATTTACATATATTAAATTATTTTCACTTTTACTTTTATTTCGCATGATGATACATGAATTGAGCATAAATGGAATAGTGAGGATTCATATAGAAGATCTCAACTTGTTTGGGACTGAAGCATAGTAGTAATTGTGAAAGGTTACAAGATCAGGAAAGGGATGAAAAAGCTTTGAACGATCATTCTTTAGGTATGCTGGGTTCTACAGAGAGAAAGGAAGCAGAGGTGCACCGGTACAGTAGCTGAAATACAAGTACCTTAGATTCTAGTCCTCTGGTGTAAGTTAATAGACGCATACGATGACCAGAGCTCCATTGACGTTACTCAATTGCAGGAGGAAAATGATTGTATAGGGTGTCTCGAAATTGACTAACACCATCTTAGTGCTGGTTTTGCCATATTAATGAACTATTTTTTGTACTAATCGGTAAAAAGAGTTGATAAGACTTGAGAGAAAAAGGAACACAATTTGATTATGAGGCACTCACACCTAAATTGAAGTTTTTACTCGGCGCAAAACAAAACAGACCCCATAGCATTAAAACTTTGCAGAAAAAGGCTTTTGCCTGTGCAAAGAGAAACACCATTTGACCATCTGAAAAGAAATTGTACTTACATAAGCATTATCAGTATTGCTACAAAGCATGTCTTCCTCGGCGGAAAGGTCATCCATAAACTGGCTTACAGATATTGGCACGTAGCTATGAGGAATAACATGACCAGCAGCTGTAATCGGAGAACAATCCAGTATTGCATTGCTCTGAGGTATAAGCCTAAATGCAAGTGATGTCCTACAAGATGTAGCTGAACAGCTCAGTATTTGAGTAAACTGAATTTTGTAAGCCACATAAAAGCTCAACAAGCCATGTCTACCTTCCACCACAAGTAGTGCCCACATAATTATCAGCTGAACCCCGGTATACGGCTGCAGGACGAAGCCCAGCAGTAGCATGGCTGAGAGCTTTCCCAGTAAGCAATAGTAAATCCCCAGGAGTCAAGCCACTATCTGCTAGATACCAACGACCATTGGGATCACAAACCTAGGGATAAAAAAGAAACAAGCAAGGAAAATGACTGATGGCACAGAGGATCGAGAAAGGAAGCTTTTATATATATATATATACACACACACACATAGAGAGAGAGAGAGAGAGAGGGGGGGGGGGGG
>JAJONR010001665.1:0-18971 GCA_029582245.1 Solanum etuberosum
AAAACTAGTAATTCCCCAAAAGCTAGGGTTTTAATCCAAGTCATAGATTCCTTTCAAAAACGATTCTAATGAATTAATTACTTTATATTATGATTGAATTGATTATTTATTATGGTTTTTATGTTGAAATCCCCATATTCCCAATTTATGACCTTGTGATGTGGGTGAATTGATGAAAGAAGGGTATTATCAGATTTTCCTTGTAGTAATTGAGTTATTTGAATTATGCTATTATCCATGTCTAATGTAGTAATTCTAGATGTGTTGATCGAATATGATCTTTGGTCATTGGAGGGCAAAGTATGAGAAATATGCATGATTATGAGATTGATGTATATGCTTTAGGAACACTTCGAGAGTAAAGTGATTATGATTATGATCTTGTTGTGTGTTGTTGAAAGGCTATTCTCATTTACACACCTATGTATTAATATGTTATGATCTGAATGGTTTTCTCACAATATGATGATTATAAGATTGAAAGGCTATTCTCACCTATTTAATCTATGAGATATCTTATGAATTATGTTGGATTGAGTGTCAAGGCATTCTTCCATAAATAAGAAGTTAATTCAAGACTTAATATTTAATTTGTGGGAAGTAATGCTTAGCACCGAGTGGATATTTATTATGAGATGGAAGCTTTTACCCTAGTTGAGTCTGGCTTCCCAGTGGGACCTTCTACACAAGTTTAGTCCGGGTTCCCAAAGTATGTATCTCATGAGATGGAGACCTTCTACCTTAGTTGAGTCCGGGTTTCTAGTAGCAATCTCCTTATCCCATAAACTACGTGCCCCCATAGGTTGTTTAGCTAATGGATCCACCTAAAGATAACAAACGATGGTCTTACCTTAGGCAAGTAGGACAACCCTTTTCAGTGTGGGTAACAGTGGATTCCATGTTAAGCTCACATGGTCTATGTCAATTAAGGCTTATTCCCACTATGACAACAATATGAACAAAAATATGAATTATGAACTATGGCTATTGAAGAAGCTTTACTTAGTATAGGTGAGGTTATGGGATCTTATTCATGCATTAAACAAGTATGCTTTGAGGGTACTTATGGTATGTTTCTCTTATGATATGATGATCTATGTGATGAATATGCTTATGACTTATGCTTTTGTATTATCTTCAAAATGATACTTTAAATTAGTAAATTGCATGCATTCAACTAAAATGTCCCTTCTAACATGTTTTCATGGTTTTATGTTGTAACACTCCGAAAACTAGTAGGCTAAACTAGACCTTGACGTGAGGGTTAGAGTCGTAGAAATAACTCTCCGTACTTAAAATGAAGGGTTTCGGGTTAGAACATCAAGGTACGACTCCTCAAGGACCAACCAAGGGTCCTTGAAGAGGACCCTAAATTCTGCCCCAAAACAGTCCACCTATGATGGGACCCACGCCCCGTGGGTGAGGGGTCGTGGGTCAGGGTCCCAAAAAAAGTGTTTTAGACCACCACCCACACTTGACCAACATGCCCCGTGGGCGTGGACTCGTGGGTGAGGCAGTGAACTTGTTTTAAACAGTTAAATGGGGACTTTATGGAAATTTGTGAAATTAATTAGGGGTTAAGTGGTGTCATTTTAATCTTACTTAGACCACCTATATAAAGACTTTAGACCCCTAAATTCATTGATCCTGGTCATTATTTCAACTCACCAAAAAGAACCCAATTCCCTCTCAAAAATCCTCTCTTTATGAAGTGAAGAAGAAGAAGAAGAGAATCAAGCTAGGTCAAGTCAAGACACCATTGTTGCAAGATTTGTAAGGCTTTATAATCAAGGTATTATAGCTTATTCATCCATGGATTCTTCCATCCATGGAGTCCCCTAGTTATTCTACTATTGTGAAAATGAAATCCCCAATTCAAGTTAGGGTTCCTTCCAATATTGTGGGTTATGTTGATTATGAATCCAATTGAGTGGATATTGATTGTTTATGATTGAATTAGTAGTGAATCATGTTATTAAGATCAAATTACTAGTCTAATTGATGAAATTGAAGTAATGTGGGTTTATGCCTTAAGAAGGGAAAGTGAGGATTTAGAGATAATTTTCTAGGGTTGATGATATGTGTAGTAATTGCTTGAGAGTAAAAGCATGTAGACATGAATTGAATAAGATTAAAGTATATATGATGGATCATGATTAGTAATGCTTGAGATTTAGCCTTTTTGATGAGATATGATTAGAATCACTTAAGAATGAAGCATGTGACTAGAATGTCTTGTGATCTAGGTGTGTATGATGATTGTAAGAAGTAAAGATTTGAGAGTAAGGCTTGTAGTCATGAATGTTGATTGCTAGGGCCTTGAGAGTAAAGCTAATGTGATGAACCATGTATGTTAAGGCTTTAAGAGTGAAGCTTATAGGATAATGGTAGACCACTAGATAGAATTTTGGTTGAAGGACTTCACCCACCTAATCTACTTTATGAATGATTGAATGTATAAAGTGATGGAATCACTTGAGTTATGATGATATCCATGTCTCATATTAGATTTCTAGATATGATGATTAAAGGAAAGACTTAAACCTCAAGGAGGTAAAGTATGAGATTTATGTATGTTTTATGAAATCTATTAAAATGCTTTATGAACACTTTGAGAGTAACGTGTCTATGATTATGATATGTTGTTGTGTGGTTGAAAGGATATTCTCATATACACACTTATGCATGAATATGATATGATATGAAAGGTTCTCTCACATAGAATAATTTTTGGTTGAAAGGTTTGCTCACCTAAATTGAATCTAAGTCCAAGGACTATGAAATGTGATGAGGCTTGTGATGATTGCCGAAAGACCTTTGTATGAGTAGGATGTGAGGTGAATTCCCTTATTCCTAATTAGATAAACATGAGATGATTACCCATGTCAAGATATGAGAAGTGTGTGGTGACTACCCTTAATATGTAACTTCTAAAACAAGGCAAGAGGTGAATACCCATTAGCCTTTAAAGTGATATGGAGGCGAATACCAATATCGTACTATGACGGACATGGAGGCAAATACCTATGATCCTTATAAAGTGATGTGGAGGTGAATACCTACATTACACCTCATTAGTACATGGAGGCGAATACCTATGATTCCTAAAAATGAACATAGAGGCGAATACCTATGATTCCTTAATATGTATTATGTCATGAACAATGAATTGTATGGATTGTAGCTTGATAGGCCTTCCATGATATGTATGACTAGAGGTGATTCCCCTTGTCCATGAATGTTGAGCTAAATATGATATCAAAGAGATGATCAACATGTATGATGGCCTAAAGGAGTACTTAGCATGGGTGAGATTATGGGGTCTTATCCATGTATTGCACAAGTATTACTTGAAGCTACTTATGAAGTGTTTCTCTCATATGTTGTATGCTTAGCTTGGATTGTTGCTATAGTTGTCTTCCTTGTTATGTTTGACTAAAGGTGAAGGTTCCCTTGTTTATGAGAATTAAGCTTAGGATGAGATCAAAAGATGGTAAGTATGATTAAGATTATGATGGCCTAAAAGTGGTGCTTAGTGTGAATGAGATTATGGGGTCTTATTCATGCATTGCACAAGTATGCTTTGAGGTTACTTGTGAAGTAGTTCTCTTATGTTATGAAGATCTAGGGATTTACTATGCTTATGAATATGTTGTATCTCCTATGTTTATGGATTATGCCTTATGTTGACTAATGCTTATATTATGTCTATGTTGGAGCTTATGCTTATGACTATGTTGTTATGCTCTTATGATGTTATGCTAGCTATCATATTTAGTACATTTTGTACTAACAGATACTCTTGACTACATTCTTATCAAATGTAGGGTCCGGCGATATTGAGTTACATTCTCGTGGCTAGGTTTCTAATAGAGCAAGGAGTTCAAGACTTGGTGAGTCCTCATAGCATCGAGGATTTGATCAAATTTCCTTTATGCCTATTTTTTATGTTTTAGACTTTTGTATGGGCTGCGTCCCAAAGATTTATTCAAGTTATTTTAGATGGTTTGAGACAAAGTGTTATAGATTTCCGCTTGCTTTTATAAAAGACTTCGATTGTATGGAAAAAGTTTTAAAATTTATGCATCATTTCTATTCCTTTATGTTATGATATGCTAAGTGGCTTACATGGTGACTTTCGGGGTTCTATGTGCCTTGTTACATCTAGGGGGTACCCCTGGGTCGTGAGAAACTTGGTAATCAGAGCACAAGGTTTAGAATGATTCTAGGATTGTCTCAAAACCACGTCTAGTAGAGTCTTGTTTATAAGTGTGAAGCGCACCACATTTATGAATGGGAAGCTATTAGATGATTAGGAAATCTCACTTTTTCACTTCTCTAAGTCGTGTCATAGAGTTTAACTCTATAAGTTCTTTCTCCTAATTAGTGCCCGATGGTTTTCAGGATATGGCTAATAAAGGGCAAATGCTAGGAGGATTGAGAAAGACAATGTGGATCAAGAGGTTCCTCCTCAAACTAATCAACCTCTGGTTGATCCTTTGGTTGAGAATGTGACCCATGCGGAGTTTAGGTCTACTATCCAAATGTTGGCTAAAGTCGTGACGGCTCAAGCCAATAGAGAAGTTGTAGCTCCGGTGAATCCTAATGTGAAATCAGCTGCTTCAAGGGTTATGGATTTTGCTAGGATGAACCCTCCGGAGTTTTATGTCTCCAAAGTGGAAGAGGATCCTAAGGGGTTAATAGATTAGGTTTATAAGGTACTTGATATCATGGGGGTGACTTCGGTAGAAAAAGCGGAGCTAGCCGCTTACTAATTGAAAGATGTTGCTCAAGTGTGGTATGAACAATGGAAAGATGGGAGGCCGGTAGGAGCGGGTCCAATAGAGTGGGAAGTGTTCAAATTAGCGTTTCTTGATAGGTTCTTTCCCCGAGAGTTGAGGGAAGCTAAGGTAAAAGAGTTCATTAACCTTAGGCAAGGTAGCATGAGTGTTAAGGAGTATGCCTTGAAATTTACCCAACTATCTAAGTATGCTCCATCTACTGTGACGAATGCGAGAGATATGATGAGTAGGTTTTTGACGGGCGTGTCCGACATAGTAGGAAAAGAATGTCGTACGGAAATGCTCCATCATGATATAGATATCTCACGTATTATGGTGCATGCCCAACAAATTGAGGAATTAAAGCTCAAGAAGAAGAATAGAGAAGCAAAGAGGGCTAGAACCGGGGATGGAAACTTCTCCAACACAAGGTCCGATGGACAAAGTCACCCTAGGTTTAGACAAAAGTTCCCGGGGTAAGGGCCCTCAAACACTCCTCAGTTCAACCAAGAAAGGGTGTCTAACCCTAAGTCTCAAGATGATTGTAGTGAGATTATATTGCCGGGATGTAGTAAGTGTGATAGAAGGCATGCGGGTAAATGCCTAGCGGGTTCTAATGTTTGTTTTGGTTGTGGTGAGTTGGGCCACAAGATAACGCATTGCCCTAAAGTTGCTAGAAATGAAGGGGATAGTCGTCGTAGGTCTCAACCCTACCCTTCATCCGGTCCAATTGGTTTGGGTGGTAGTGCTCCAAAGAAGAATAGGTCATATGCTCTCCATGCTAGAGGTGAACAAGAGTGTCCTCCGAATGTTGATTCTGGTATGTGTTTTATGCTTTAATTAGATTTCAGTGTTTCTTGTCTTTTGTGACTTGATATACTTGATATGCTAGACTTTGTTGTTGTCCTTAGTATGAGTGAACTTCATTGAAGTATTAATGGTAGAACCCGACTTATTCATTGTGAGTTGTGGGGTATGTTTGAAAGATTTGATGAATAGGGTGTTTAGAAGAGACCTTGAGATGTTCAATTAGTAGACTTCTATAAAGAGTAGTAGTGTAGTTCACCATGGTTTAGAATCCTCTTGTTTGATGGGTGTGAAAGCATAGATATGTTTAGATCCGACCTTAGAGTTTAAAGAGCGGTGCTTAGAAAGTCCGATTAGTCTTACTCCCAAGGGGGAGATGGTGTGCTTAGGATAGCAAAGTCATTCAAGTGTTCTTGATGTTCATGATTTGGGTTACTTAAAATTCTCACCCTAGAAACGTGTAGTGAGTTTGGGAATTTTAGTCCCCTTCTTGTAGACCCCTATAAGATCTTGAGATGATGAGTTCTTCTTAGTTGTATTATGTTTTGGATTCATGTGTGTTTTAGATATTTCCATGATTTCCTTATGTAGTGCATGTTCATGAAAACTTGTGTTTTGAAAGAAAATAAAGTTGCATGATTAATTTTCCTCATGTTGTAGTGCATTGACTATAAGTTGCCTATAAACTTCATGAGATGAATTAATGAGCATGCCTTAGTTCGGAGTTGAGAGATTCCTCCAAGAATAGATGCTTTTGAGAATAAATTGCATATGAGCATCATGAGAGTGTGTTGAGCATGTGTAAGTTCGGAGATGGTAGTTCCTCCTTGAACATGACTAGTTATGAGAATTTCATGCATTTTGGGTTGTTAGATATAGTTCCTACTTCCTTATGTTGCATTGAGTATGTTTAGTAAGGAGATGAAGTTCCTCCTTTTGTTTGTGTGCATTTAGATGTGTTGCATGCATGATGGGTTACTAGTCTAGAGTTGTGACCTTAAGAAGTGCCTAGAACGTCATTTGAGGATGAATGTTCCTAAGGGAGACATATTGTAACACCCCGGAAACTAGTAGGCTAAACTAGAGCTTGATGTGAGGGTTAGAGTCATAGATATAACTCCCCGTAGTTCAAATTAAGGGTTTCGGTTAGAACGTGAAGGTACAACTCCTCAAGGACCAACCAAGGGTCCTTGAAGAGGACCCTAAATTCTGCCCCAAAACAATTCACCTACGAAGGGACCCACGCCCCGTGGGTGAGGGGTCGTGGGTCAGGGTCCCAGAAACAATGTTGCAGACCACCACCCACGCTTGACCAGCATGCCCCGTGGGTCCACCCACGGCTCGTGGGCGTGGTCTCGTGGGTGAGGCAGTGAACTTGTTTTAAACGGTTAAGTGGCGACTTTATGGAACTTTCTGGAATTAATTAGGGGTTAAGTGGTGTCATTTTAACCTTACTTAGACCCCTAAATTCATTGATCCTAGTCATTATTTCAACTCACCAAAAAGGACCTAATTCCCTATCAAAAATCCTCTCTCTAGAAACCAAGAAGAAGAAGAAGAGAATCAAGCTAGGTCATGTCAAGACTCCATTGTTGCAAGCTTTGTAAGGCTTTATAATCAAGGTATGATAGCTTATTCATCCATGGAGTCCCCTAGTTATTCCACAATTGTGAAGATGAAATCCTCAATTCAAGTTAGGGTTCCTTCCAATATTGTGGGTTATGTTAATTATGAATCCAATTGAGTGCATATTGAGTGTTTATGATTGAATTAGTAGTGAATCATGTTATTATGATGAAATTATATGTTTTCTATGCCTAACCCTAGTCTAATTGATGAAATTGAAGTAATGTGGGTTTATGCCTTAAGAAGGGAAATTAAGGATTCAGAGATAATCTTCTAGGGTTGATGATATGTTTAGTAATTGCTTGAGAGTAAAAGCATGTAGACATGAATTGAATTAGATTAAAGTATATATGATGGATCATGATTAGTAATGCTTGAGATTTAGCCTTTATGATGAGATATGATTAGAATCACTTAAGAATGAAGCATGTGACTAGAATGTCTTGTGATCTAGGTGTGTATGATGATTGTAAGAAGTAAAGATTTGAGAGTAAGGCTTGTAGTCATGAATGTTGATTGCTAGGGCCTTGAGAGTAAAGCTAATGTGATGAACCATGTATGTTAAGGCTTTAAGAGTGAAGCTTATAGGATAATGGTAGACTACTAGATTGAATTGTGGTGGAAGGACTTCAATCACCTAATCTACCTTATGAATGATTGAATGTATGAAGTAATAGAATCACTTGAGTTATGATGATATCCATGTCTAATGTTAGAATTCTAGATATGATGATTAAAGGAAAGACTTGAACCTCAAGGAGGTAAAGTATGAGATTTATGTATGTTTTATGAAATCTATGAAAATTCTATATGAACACTTTGAGAGTGAAGTGTCTATGATTATGATATGTTGTTGTGTTGTTGAAAGGATATTCTCATATACACACTTATGCATGAATATGATATGATATGAAAGGTTCTCTCACATAGAATGATTCTAGGTTGCAAGGCTTACTCACTTAAAATGAATCTAAGTCCAAGGACTATGAAATGGGATGAGGCTTGTAATGATTCCCCAAAGACCTTTGTAGGAGTGAGATGTGAGGTGAATTCCCTTATTCCTAATTAGATAAACATGAGGTGATTACCCATGTCAAGATATGAGAAGTGTGTGGTGACTACCCTTAATATGTAACTTCTAAAACAAGGCAAGAGGTGAATACCCATTAGCCTTTAAAGTGATATGGAGGTGAATACCTATATCTTATTATGACGGACATGGAGGCGAATACCTATGATCCTTATAAAGTGATATGGAGGCGAATACCTACATTACACCCCATTAGGACATGGAGGCGAATACTTATGATTCCTTAAAATGAACATGGAGGCGAATACCTATGATTCCTTAATATGTATTATGTCATGAACAATGAATTGTATGGATTGTAGCTTGATAGGCCTTCCATGATATGTATGACTTTAGGTGATTCCCCTTGTCCATGAATGTTGAGCTAAATATGAGATCAAAGAGATGATCAACATATATGATGGCTTAAAAGAGTACTTAGCATGGGTGAGATTATGGGGTCTTATCCATGTATTGCACAAGTATGACTTGAAGCTACTTATGAAGTGTTTCTCTCATATGTTGTATGCTTAGCTTGGATTGTTTCTATAGTTGCCTTCCTTGTGATGTTTGACTAAAGGTGAAGGTTCCCTTGTCTATGAGAATTAAGTTAAGGATGAGATCAAAACATGGTAAATATGCTAATGAATATGATGGCCTAAGAGTGGTTCTTAATGTGGATGAGATTATGGGTCTTATTCATGCACTGCACAAGTATGCTTTGAGGTTACTTGAGAAGTAGTTCTCTTATGTTATGATGATCTAGGGATTTACTATGCTTATGAATATGTTGTATCTCCTATGTTTATGGATTATGCCTTATGTTGACTAATGCTTATATTATGTCTATGTTGGAGCTTATGCTTATGACTATGTTGTTATGCTCTTATGATGTTATGCTAGCTATCATATTTAGTACATTTTGTACTAAGACATACTCTTGCCTACATTCTTATCAAATGTAGGGTACGGCGATATTGAGTTCCATTCTCGTGGCTAGGTTTCTAGTAGAGAAAGAAGTTGAAGACCTGGTGAATCCTCATAGCATCGAGGATTTGATCACCTTTCATTTATGCCTATCTTTTATGTTTTAAACTTTTGTATGGGCTGCGTCCCAAAGATTTATTCAAGTTGTTTTAGATGGTTTGAGACAAAGTGTTATAGACTTCTGCTTGCTTTTATAAAAGACTTCGATTGTATGGAAAAAGTTTTAAAATTTCCGCATCATTTCTATTGCCTTATGTTATGATATGCTAAGTAGCTTACATGGTGCCTTTCGGGGTTCTATGTGCCTTGTTATATCTAGGGGTTACCCTTGGGTCGTGACATATGCATGGCTATCATAATTAGTGTATTTTTGTACTAACCCATATTTTTCCTACATTTTCCCCAAGTGTAGGGTCCGGTTCTCAAGGTGGTTCTCATTGTGGCTAAAGCTTGGATTTGCTCATTTCTCCTAGCTTGTTCGTGAGTCCTCACGATTCAAGGACAGATGTTTTCACTTAGTAGTTTCATTCTAGTATTCCCTTTTCGGACTATGTTGTATAGGAGGTGACCCTATTTGATTCAAGTATTGTAATAGATGGCTATGTTGAAACAACTCTAGAGTTCCGTTTTCCTTTATGAATATTTTGGATTTGAAATGCGTTTTTACTCTTTATTGTTCTATGCTTATGTTATGATATGTTAAGTGGCTTACATGGTGCATTTTGGGGTTCTATGTGCCTTGTTACATCTAGGGGGTACCCCTGGGTCGTGACACGTACCTTGACGTTCTAATACAAAACCCTTTACTTTTAAGTACGGGGAGTTACATTCATGACTCTCACCCTCACATTAAGCTCTAGTTTAGCCTTCTAGTTTCCGGAGTGTTACAATTACATCCTTCATGGGTGAGATTTTCAAATAAACCCAATCAAGCACATCAAATTCAAGGTCTCTCTTTCTAACATTCGCATAAGACTTTTGTGGACTTTGGGCCATTCTCAACCTCTCTCTAATTAGTCGAACCTTCTCTATAACCTCATGAACTAACTTGGGTCCTATCAAAGCAACCTCACCCACCTGAAATCATCCTATAGGATATCTACACTTCCTACCATAAAGAGCCTCAAACGGAGCCATACCAATACTAGAATGGTAGCTATTATTATAGGAAAATTTTATCAAAGGCAAATGGTCATCCCAATTTTCCTTGAAATCAATCACACAACCTCTCAACATGTCTTCCAATGTTTGGATTTTTCATTCCGCTTGCCCATCGGCTTGGGGGTGAAAAGTTGTGATAAGCTTAACTTTCGTGCCAAGACCCTTTTGGAAAGACTTCCAAAACTGAGAAGTAAACTGAGTACCTCTATCGGAGATAATGGACAAGGGCACTCCATGCAACCTTACCATATCTCTCAAATACAACTTAGCATAATCTTCCGCCGAATAGGAAACCTTGACGGGAATGAAATGGGCCGACTTTGTCATTCGGTGTACTATAACCCAAATCGAATCATATTGGTGCCGAGTACGTGGAAATCCCACTATGAAGTCCATATTCAAATCTTCTCACTTCCAAGTTGGAATGCTAATATCTTGGGATAAACCTCCCGATTTCTGATGCTCAACCTTCACTTGTTGGCAATTAGGACACTTAGCCACAAATCTCGCAATATACTTCTTCATCCCATTCCACCAATACATCTCCCGCAAATCATGATACATCTTGGTGGCTCCCGAGTGAATAGAATACCGAGAACTATGGCCTTCTGAAAAGATTTGTTCCCTTAGGTCATCAACATTTGGGACACACAAACGACCTTGATATCTTAGGACACCATCTCCCCCTTGGGAGAAAGCCTCAACGGACTTCTTTATCACAGCTTCTTTCAATTCAACTTAGGTCAGATCAAGATATTGTTTGGCCTTTACATCAGTCACACAAGACAATTTGGAACCATTATGGACCATAACACCACCCTTGGTGGAATTCACTAGTTGAACTCCCAATCGGGCCAACCTATGAACATCTTGAACCAACTCTTTTCTCTCATCATCAACATGTGCAACACTACCCATGGATAACCGACTAAGGGCATTCGCCACCACATTTGCTTTACCGGGGTGATAGAAAACACTCATATCATAATCTTACAATAACTCAAGCCACCTTCTTTGGTGAAGATTTAGATCTTTTTGGGTGAACACATATTGCAAACTCTTGTCGTCGGTAAAAACATCCACGTGAACACCATACAAATAATTCCTCCAAATCTTTAAGGAAAATACAACCACCGCTAATTCAAGATCGTGGGTAGGATAATTCTTCTCATGGATTTTAAGTTGCCTCGAAGCATAGGCAATAACCTTACCATTTTTCATAAGCACACATCCTAACCCAACTCTAGAGGCATCAAAATATACCACAAAGCCATATGTACCTTCCGGTAAGGTCAACACCGGAGCGGAGGTGAGTCTATCTTTCAACTCTTTAAAACTTTTCTCACAAGCTTCGGACCATATGAACTTAGCTTTCTTTTGAGTCATTGCCATAAATGGAGAGGCAATCGTGGAAAACCCCTCAACTAATCTTCTATAATAACCGGCTAAACCCAAGAAGCTTCTAATGTTTGTCGGTGATAGAGGTCTAGGCCAACTCTTGACCGCATCCGTCTTAATAGGATTTACCACAATACCCTTACTTGAAATAATGTAGCCTAGAAATACCACGGACCTTAGCCAAAACTCACATTTGCTAAACTTAGAAAAAAGTTGTCTTTCCTTAAGGATTTGCAACACAATCCTCAAATGATTAATGTGATCAGCTTCGCTCCTCGAATAAATCAAAATATCATCAATGAACACAGTCATGAACATATCAAGGTGTTGTCTAAATACCCTATTCATCAAATCCATAAATGTCGCCGGAGCATTAGTCAAACCAAAGGACATAACCAAAAACTCATATTGACCATATCGGGTTCTAAAAGCCGTTTTCGGAATATCTTCCTCTTTCACCCTCAATTTGTGATAACCCGACCGGAGATCAATTTTATAAAAATAACTTGCCCCTTGAAGTTGTTCAAACAAGTCATCTATTCTTGGAAGAGGATACTTGTTCTTGATGGTTACTTTGTTCAATTGCCGATAATCAATACACATACGGAGTGAACCATCTTTCTTCCTAACAAACAACACTGGAGCACCCCATGGAGAGATACTCGGTCAGATGAAACCCTTATCCAACAAGTCCTTTAATTGTTCTTTTAACTCCTTAGGTTCTGCCGGAGCCATCTATAAGGAGGAATAGAGATAGTTTGGGTAACAGGGAGAAGGTCAATCCCGAAGTCTATTTCCCTTTCGGGAGGAATACCGGGTAAATCATCGGGGAATACTTCCGAAAACTCGTTTACAATAGGGACCAACTCAAGAATAGGAGCTTCAAACTCCACATCCCTTACCCTCACTAGATGGTAGACACAACCCTTCGAGATCATTTTCCTAGCTTTAAGGTAAGAAACAAGTTGGCCTCTAGAAATAGAATTTTCCCCCTTCCACTCTAGGATACTCATTTGGCAATTGAAATTTGACTACACGCGTTCTACAATCTATAGTAGCATAACATGAATGTAGCCAATCCATCCCAAGGATGACATCAAAATCTATCATGTCAAGCTCCACCAAATCTACTAGATTAACTCTATGGGATAAGGAAACGGGACATCTTCTATAGACCATCTTAGGCACCATAGAATTACCAACAGGGGTAGAGACAGAAAAAGGTTCTAACAATACATCGGGAAGCATATCAAATCTCATAACCACATAGGGAGTCACAAAAGATAAATTAGCACCGGGATCAAGTAAAGCATACACATCAAGTTAAAAAAGTCGTAACATACTGGTCACCACATCCGGTGAACTCTCCTGATCACCTCTAGTCTGGAGTGCATAGAAACAGTTTGCTTAGGAGCATTTGCACCCGAACCACTCGGACCGGATGAAGGATAGGGCTGAGCCCTACGACTACCATCTCCATCATTCTTAGCAACCGAAGGACAATTCCTTATTTTATGATCCATCTTACCACATCCAAAGAAAGCATTTACCCTCATGATTTCTCCCACATTTAGCACAAGTAGGCATCGAAGACCTATTACCATCTCCTTGAGGTTTTGGGTTTGACACCCTCTTATTATTATGCCTTGGAGGAGCACTAGAAGACCTTGTCCAGAGAAATTTTGCCGAAACCTTGAACGACCCCATCCACCGGACCTAGAATGTGAAAAGTTACCATCATCCACTCTTGCCCTCTTTGCCTCCCTAGATCTTTCCTTGAGATTTTCCTCTTCAATTTGTTGGGCATGCACCATAAGGCGAGAAATATCCATGTCATGAACAAGCATAGCTGTGCGGCACTCTATGACTACCATGTCGGACACACCCGACACAAACTTACTCATCTTAGCCCTACGATCCGCCACAATCGAAGGAGCATATTTGGACAATTGAGTGAACCTCAAGGCATACTCCCTCACACTCATATTTCCTTGCCTAAGATTAATGAACTCAAGCACCTTGGCCTCTTTCATTTCAAGAGGGAAGAATATATCAAGAAAAGCACTTTTGAACCTCTCTCATTCTATGGGACCCACTTTTATCGGCCTTGCTTCCTTCCACTAATTGGACCAAATCTGTGCAACCCCTTTGAGTTTATAAGAGGACAATTCCGCCTTCTCCACCCGAGTCACTCCCATAATAGCAAGTACGTTGTATACCTCGTCGATAAACTCTTGAGGATCTTCCTAAACTTTGGAGCTATAAAATTGCAGAGGTTTCATCCTTGTAAAGTCCCTCACCCTTGGCGCCGCCATACACACTTTTGGGTTCACGGGGGCTACCACCTCTCTATTGGCTTGTGCTGTCACGACTTAAGCCAACATTTGAAAAGTCGACCTAAACTCTGCATTTCTTATGTTCTCGGCCAATGGGTCAATCGGAGCTTGAGGAGGAGCTTGGGGAGGAACCTCTTGATCAACATTGTCTCCCTCCATCCTTCTAGCAGCCCTTCTAGTAGTCATATGTTGAAGACCATCGAGAAAGAATTAGGATAAAGACTTATAGAGTTAAAATCCATGGCACAACTTAGAGAAATGAAGAAGTGAAGTTTCCTAAACATCTAGTAGCCTCTCATCCATAAATGTGGCGCGCTTCAAACTTATGAACAAGACTCTACTTGACGTGGTTTGAGAAATCCTAGAACCATTCTAAATCTTGTGCTCTGATTACAAGTTTGTTATGACCCAGGGGTACCCCCTAGATGTAACAAGGTGTATAAGACCTCGAAAGGCCTCATACAAGCCACTTAGCATATCATAACATAAAGTAATAGAAAACGGTGTGGAAATTTAAAACATTTTCAAGTCAATCAAAGTCTTTCATAAAATGAGCGAAAGTCTAACATCATTGTCTCAAACCATCTAACATAAGAATAAATCTGGGGACGCAGCCCATACAATAGTCCAACATGAAAATAAAGACATAAAAGAAAAAAGGGGTGGTCCAATCCTCAAAAGCTATAAGGACTCACCAAATCTTCATTTCCTTGATCAACTATGAACCTAGCCACAAGTGTGTGAATCAAGATCGCCGGACCCTACATTTTGATAAGAAATGTAGGCAACAGTATGCGTTAGTATAAGAATGTACTAAATATGATAGCTTGCATAAACAACATAAACATAAGGGTTAGTAAACACAAACCATAAGCATAATCAATGTACATAAATCATCATAATGAAAGAGGAATACTTCCTTAAGTAACCTCACATATCCTTAGTCAAGACTTGGGTCATCCGCCTCTAGTCATGCATACATCATGGAAGGCATATCTAGCAACACTCCAAGCAAATCATCTTCATAACATAATCACATTATTCATACATACTTTTAAAGACATGGGGGTTCGCCACTTTGCCTAACATTCAAAAGCTAATGGGTATTCGCCTCTTGCCTAACTTACTTTAGGATTATGGGTACTCGCCTCCATAATCACATCATATATGTCACGCCCCGAGGCTACCTCCTGGACGTAAACATGTGACCTAGGATCACGAGTGACCCCAAGCTAACCTTGAGCTGGCATATCATAAGCATACTAAAAGATTTTTTATCAAAATATACTATGCGGAAGCTAAATCATGAAATGATGGGGAATACCCATTCTAAGTCTGAATATATATAAAGAAACTATGAGTTTTAATAAACAACTGACGTATCAAACTCGAATCTCAAACTGAATCTAACTATGTCTGAAATGAGCCTTTAACTGACTATAGATGCTGAGACATGTCCCCAGCTAACTCTAGCAAGACTGAAACTAAAGACTGAAAGTAGAAGGATAATCATATCAATCGTCCTTGAAGAATGAGGACTCACCACTGATGCTGCTGAACTGGAGATCAGGAACCGATCTATGCGTGATCTGGAAACTGAGGAGCTGGACCTAAATCACGAGAAGCTGTAGCGCAGAGTATGCGTCAGTACTTGAAAGGTACTGAGCATGCAGGATAGAATAAAGCTGAACAATATACATAACTGAACAAAGCATATAACTGAGCAATGATATACGATGAATATGATATTATACTGAAAACATTGAACATGAACTAACTGAATGCAATGACCAAGTTTATAAATGCTGAAACTGAATACTCAACTATATCTAATAACCTGGTCACTACACTAGAATCTGACTGTGGGAGCTAATAATAACCGACATAAAACCCCATGAGCTAAATGTGGAGTCTGATGTATATGCTCCATCGAGAGGACCCAATATACCCTGCCAGAGGTATAGAGGCATGACTGGCGTAACCACTAAAATGATGCCCACAGAGGGGACTTACAACCTACGGGGCACGTAGTTCTAGGACTTAAAGGTGATTGACCCTAGTCCAACTCGGTATTAAGTCTACTCCCAACTGAATATGTAAATAACACATTATGACTAAATTTCTGTAATACTGGATAGCTCAAAATACTGACATGCAAAATCTGAGAATGCAACATTAATGTACATTAAACATTTGAATCTGAGGCATGTTTATCTGAAATAACTGACCTAGCATGTCTAATTCATGAACTAAAAGAACTACATAGCTAGGGTTCTGAGATTATGAAAGCATCTATGCAAAATAATACTAAAATCATGATAATCTGATTAGGAACATTAAAGTAACTAATTCATAATGATCTGCTGAAATTATAGAAACCCTAGGTCTGGATAATATGAAGGAAATCAAGAATCTAACTGAATTCTAGGGACCTAATGGGTGAAAGGAACCCACTAGTGAAATCCCACATACCTGGTGAAAAATTTCACGGAGAAATCTTTTGATTTCGGGCTGGAACTGATGAAAACCTCACTACATTTTGGAACTAGGGCTAGTCGACTTCTTCTCCTCTATTTCTCTAGTTTGATCGATTTCTTGGTGAATGATTTGACTAGGGTAAATTTTAATTAAGTTACTAGGCTAAAACTGACCAAAACTACGTAGTTTAGGGGTTAAATGACGTAGTTTAGATGTCCAACGCATAGGTAAAAGACCAAACGACCCCTGACTTAACTGTTGTCGGGACCAACCGACGGACAGTGGCTGGACCGACAGTCCGTGCTGGTTGTCTGTCGAATGGCGTCTGGGCTCGAACCTAAAGGCCACGATCCACGAACCTGGACCACGGCCCGTGGTCTGACCTACCACGGACCCCACCTACGGTCCGTGGGCCACCCTACGGTCCGTAGGTCACACCTGCAACTTCTGAAATCTGCATTCTGGTTTGTCTAGGATACGGGGTGTTACCTTATCTCCCTCTTGGGAACATTCATTCTCGAATGAAGACTAAACTAGCTGAATATGGAGGGAAAGAGCTGCAAACCCTACCACTAATTTTTTAAAACTGATTTCTGACTGAACAAAGTTCCAAAAACATGCAAATACGCTGAAAATGGAAGTACAGCTGAAGGAACATGACACTAAGACTGAATCTGTGCATGAATGACTGAAAAACTGAAGAGGAACTATTACCTCAAGCTTGAATGGAATCGGAAGGAAAGAGATGAGGATACTTGGCCTTCATGGCTGCTTCTGCTTCCCAAGTAGCTCCCTCTACGGACTGACTCATCCACAAAACCTTAACTGAAGCGACTTCCTTGTTTCTCAACCTTCTAACATGACGATCAAAAATCTCAACTGGAACATCCTCATAAGTGAGACTAACTTTCACAGCCACACTCTCTAAAGGTACTATGGATGCTGGATCACCCACACACTTCTTCAATAACGAAAGGTGAAAGACCGGATGCACTATTGCTAGTTCTGCTGGTAACTCTAACTCGTAAGCCACTTTACCAACCCTTTTCAAGATCTTGTAAGGGCCTACATATCTAGGACTGAGCTTCCCTTTCTTACCAAACCACATCACCCCCTTCATAGGTGACACTTTCAGGAAAACCCAATCATCAACTTGGAACTCCAAGTCCCTTCTCCTTACATCTGCATAGGACTTTTGGTGACTCTGGGCTGTCTTAAGTCTATCTCTGATGAGCTGTAATTTTTCCATAGCATCATGAACTGAATCTGGTCCTATCAAGGCTGCTTCACCTACTTCAAACCAACCAACTGGAGATCTACATCTACACCTCTAAATGATGAAAAGAAGGCATTAAGGCAAGAATGACCTGGAGGGTCATTACACTTATACGAACAAATTTGATTATCGCACAAGAGTTTTGTTGTTGTAGAATGTCTCAATCCAATTTCTATCAATATGTGATGTATCCACGTGATCTCACATATGGACTGCAGCCATAGATCTATACTCGAATTTTGCACTGGATCGAGATACAACACCTTGTTTCTTATTTCTCTATGACACCAAATGTCACGCCCCGAGGCTATCTCCTTGGCGTAATGGGACCTAGGATCACGAGTGACCCCAAGCTAACCCTGTATCTGGCATATCATAAGCATACTGAAAATAACTAAGTACAACATGAAATATGTGGAAGTTAAAAGTAGTGGATATCTGAAAATGGGGAACAAAACCAAAATAGTCTAAATATATAAAATATACTAGAACAATCACTCAACATCTCAAGCTGAATCTATAGTTGAGTTGCTGGGACATGCCCCCAGCTAACTTTAACAAAATTGAAAACTGAAAGTAAAGACTTAAATGAAAGCATGTCTATTGTCCTCGGAATATGAGGACTCACCACTGAAGCTGCTGAATGCGGACCGAGAATCGATCTAAGCGTGATCTGGATGCTGAGTACCTGAACCAACATCATGAAAGAATGTAGCGCAGAGTATGCATCGGTACTTGGAATGTACTGAGCATGCAGGATATAGATACTAAGCTGAACAAATACATATAAACTGAACAAAGCATAACAGAGCAAGGACATAAACTGAGTAAGAATGTAAATACTGAAACATAACTGAAAAGCTAAGCTGAATGCAATGACCAAGTACTAATCATGAAAATTACATGCTGAACTGAATGCTGAAGTATATACTAAAAACCTAGTCAAATGCACTTAGAGTCTGACTGTGGGAGCTACTATTAACCGACATAAAACCACGTTGGCTAAATGTGGAGTCCAATGTATACACCCTATCTAGAGGACCCAATATACC
>JAJONR010001666.1:0-28195 GCA_029582245.1 Solanum etuberosum
AAGAAACCCTAAACACTAAACCTTAAGGCCTAAACCTTAACTAACCCTAAGCCCTAAAAACCCTAAACCCTATACCTTAAACCCTAAACCCTAAGAAATCCTAAAACCTAACAAACAGAAAACCCTTAACAGTAAGAAACCTAAACCCTAAAAAACCTTAAAAATCATAAACCTAAAAAACCCTAAAAACATCCCTAGAAAATACCTTAAAAAACCCCAGAACACCCTTTAATAACCCTAAACTTAAAAATTCCTAAAAACCATCAACCTAAAAAAAACCTATGTCCTAAACCCTAAACCCTAAAATTCTAAACCTTAATCGCTAACAATCCCTAAAACCTGAACCATAACAACCCTAAGCCCTAAAAAACGATAAACCCTAAAAAAACCTTAAAAAACCCTAAACCTAAAAAACCCTAAAAACCCTAAAAATAACTTTTAAAACCCTAAAAAAAACCAATGCCCTAAACCCTAAACCCTAAAAAATCCAAAAAATCCCTAAATATAAAACCCTAAAAAACCCTAATCGCTAAAAACCCCTAAACGGTAAGAAACAATAAAAAAATCCTAAAAAACCTTTCAAAAACCCTAAACCTAAAAAACCCTGAAAAAACTCTAAACCTAAAAGTACCCTAGAAAAAAATAAGTCATAAACCCTAAACCCTAAAAATCCTTAAATAAAAAACCTAACACGCTAAACCCTAAACGTTAAACCATATAACCTTAGAAACACTAAACCCTTAACCCTAAACCTTAAGGCTAAACCCTAAGAAAGATTAAACCCTAAAAAATCGAAAAAAAAACTTTAAAAATCAAAACCTAAACCGTAAAAAACATAAAAATCCTAAAAAAAAAACCTTTTAAAACCCAAAACCTAAAAAAACTTAAACCTAAAACCCTAAACCCTAAGAAACCCTAAACGCTAAACCCTATACCCTAAGAAACCCTAAAGCCATAACCCTAAACCTGAGGCCTAAACCCTAAACCCCAAGCAGTATAAACCACTAAGAAACCTAAACCCTAAGAAACCCTAAACCCTAAGAAAACCCAAACCCTTAAAAACCCTAAAAACCTTTAAAAACCCTAACCTAAAATACCCAAAAAAAACCCGAAATAACCTTTTAAAACCCTAAACCCTAAAAACCCCTAAACTTAAAACTGTATGCCCTAAATCCCAAGAAAGCCTAAACCCTAAGAAACCCTAAACCTGAAGAAACCTAAAATCGTAAAAAACCCTAAGAAACCCTAAAAACCCCTAATCGTAAAAAACCCTAAACCTAAAAAAAACTAAAATAAAACTAAACCTAAAAAACACTAAACCTAGAACCCTAAACCCTAAGAAACCCTAAGCGATAAATCATAAACCCTATACCTTAGGGCCTAAACCCTAAACCCTAAGTCTTAGGCCTGAACCCTAAACCCTAAGTCTTAGGCCTGAACCCTTAACATTAAGAAACCCTAAAAAAAACCTTTTAAAACCATAAAAAAACCATAAGCCCTAAACCCTAAAAAACTCAAAAAAATCCTTAAACCTAAAATCCTAAGCCCTAAACCCTAAACCTTTACGCTAAGAAACCCTAAAAACCTTTAAAACTCTAAATCTAAGAACCCTTAATAAAAAACTAAACCTAAAATAACCCCAAGAAAAAACCCTAAACCCTAAGCCATAGGTCATAAACACTAAGCCCTAAATCCTAAACCCTAAAACACTTTAAACAAAAAACCTAAAACCCTAAACCCTAAGAAACGCTAAACGCTAAACCCTATACCCTAAGAAACCCTGAACCCTAAAATTTAGGGCTAAACCCTAAACCCCAAGTCTTATGAAACACTATGAAACCTTAAATCCTAAGAAACCCTAAACCCTAAGAAAACCTTAACTTTAAAAAATCTTTAAAAACCCTAAACATAAAAAAAAAAACCTTAAAACTAAAAAAAAGAAGCCTAAACTTAAAACACTATGCCCTAAATCCTAAGAAAACCCTAAACCCTAAAAACCCTGAAGAAAACCTTTAAAAACCCTAATCGTAAAAAACCCTAAACCTAAAAAACCCAAAAAAAATGCTAAACACTAAAAAATCCTAATAAACCCTAAACCTAAAAACCCCTAAAGAAAACTATGCCCTAAACCCTAACCCTAAAAAAACCTAAACCTTAAACCCTAAACCCTAAACCCTAAGAAATCCTAAACCCTAAGAAATCCTAAACTCTAAAAAAATCCTAAACCTATAAAAATCCTCAAAATTCCTTAAAAACCCTAAGAAACCCAAAACTCTAAAAACCCAAGAAACCTTAAACCCTAAAACACCTTTAAAACCCTAAACCTACGAAATTATATTAAACCCTAAACCATAAAAAACCCTAAACCATAAGAATCCCTAAACCCTAAAAAACAATAATAAACCACAAAGAAATACTAAGAAACCTTAAACCCTAAACCCTAAGAAACACCAAACCCTAAACCCTAAGAAACCCTCAACCTTAACACCTAAACCCTAAGAAACCCTAAGACCCAAAACTCTAAACCCTAAGAAACCTTTACCAAAGAAACCCTCATAGCCTAAACCCTAAACCCAAAGAAACCTTAAAAACATTTAAAACTCAAAACCTAAAATCCCCAAAAAAAAACACCCTTTAAAACCCCTAAAAACCTTGAAAAACCCTTAACCTAAAAACCCTAAAAATCACTAAGCCCTACACCTTAATTTACCCTAAAAATAATTTAAAAAACCCTAAACCCAAAACCCTAAGAAACCCTATGAAATCCTAAACCCTAGACCATAAAAAACCCTAAACCCTAAGAAACCCTAAACCCTAAGTAACCCTACACCCTAAAAATCCCTAAACACCCTAAAAATAATTCTAAAAAATGTTAAAAACCCTAAGTCCTAAACCTAAACCCTAAACCCTAAAAAAACCCTAAATGTTAGGGCCTAAACCCTCAACCCTAACCTTAAGGCATAAACCTTAAACCCAAAGGAACCCTAAAACCCTAAAACCCTAAACCCTAAACCCTAAGAAATCCTTAACCCTAAGAAACCTTAAACACTAAACCTTAATAAACCCTAAACGTTAAAAAACCCTACACCTTAAAAAACCTTAAAAACCCCAAACCTAAGAAACCCTAAACCCTAAACTATTAAAAAAAACAATAAACCCTAATTAACCCTAAACCCCTATAAACCTTAAACCTAAAATCCTAAGCCCTAAACCCTAAACCATAAGAAACCCTCAATCCGAAAAAACCCTAAAAAAACATAAAACCCTAAAACTAAATAACCCTAAAAAAACCCTATGCCCTATCCTAAAAGACCCTTAACCCTAAACCCTAAGAAACACTAAACTCTAAAAATCCTAAACCCTAATAAAACCCTAAACCTAAAAACCCCTTAAAACCCCCTAAGAAATCCTAAACCCTTAGAAACCCTTAACCCTAAAAACCCTAAGAAACCTTAAATCGTAAGAACCCATAAAAAACTAAAAAACCCTAAATTCTAAGAAACCTTAAACCCTAAACCATAAAAATCCCTAAATCCTAAGAAATCCTAAACCCTAAACAATAAGAAAAACCTAAACCCTAAAAAACACTAAAAAATCCAAAAAAAATACTATGAAACCTTGAACACTAAACGCTAAACCCTAAAAATCCTAAGCCCTAAGAAACCTTAAGAAATACTAAACCTTAAACCCTAAGGAACTCTAAACCTTAAACCCTTATAAACCCTAAGCTCTAAGAAACCCTAATGCCCTAAAACCTAAACCCTAAATAATCCTAAACCCTAAACCCTTAGAAACCCTAATACCCTAAACCCTAAACCCTAAAAACCTTTAAAAACACTAAACCTTAAAACCCTAAAAAAAACCTTTAAAACCCTATAAAAAAACTTAAAACCGCATAAAAAACCCTTTAAAACCCCTAAAACCGTTTAAAAACCTTAAACCTAAATAATACTAAGCCCTAAACCCTAATTTACCCTAAAATCCTTTTTAAAAAAACAAAACGCTAAACCCTATAAAACTCAAAAACCTAAAAAACACTAAGAAATCCTAAACCCTAAAAAACCTTTAAAAAAAACAACCTTAATAACCCTAAACCTAAGAAATCCTAAACCCTAAAACCTAAACCCTAAGAAACCCTTAAAAAACCATAAGCCCTAAACCCAAACGCTAAGAAACTCTAAGAAACTCCAAACCCTAAACCCAAAAAGACACCAAAAAACCATTAAAAACTCAAAACCTAAAAAACGCTAAACCTAACAAACCCGAAAAAACACCCTAAACCCTTAAAAAACCCTCAAAAACCCTAAACCCTAAGCCCTACACCCTAAAAGACCCAAAAAAACACCCAAGAAACCTTAAATGATAAACCCTAAACCTAAGAAACCCTAAACACTAAACCCTAAAACCTACACCTTAGGTTCTAAATCCTAAACCCTTAACCCAAAGAAATCCTAAACACTAGGAAACCCTAAACCCTAAGAAACCCTAAACCCTAAAAAACCTAAGCCTAAAAACCCTAAAAAAACCTATGCCCTAAACTAAAAAAACGATAAAAAACCTCAGCCCTAAACCCTAAAAAATCCTAAACCTTAAACCCTAAGTAACCCTAGACCATAAACCCTAAACCTTAAAACACCCTACACCTAAAGCCCTAAATACCAAATCCTAAGAAATCTTAAACCCTAAAAAATCCTCAGCCCTAAACTCTAAGAAACCCTAAACCCTAAAAAACCCTCAGCCCTAAACCCAAAGAAACCCTAATCCCTGGACAGTTAGAAACCCTTAACCCTAAAAAACCATAAAAAATCTTCTAAAAATCCTAAAAAAAACCTAAACCTAAAAAAAATCTTTAAAAACTCTAAGCCCTAAACACTAGACCCTAAATATCCCTAAAAAACCCTAAACCCTAAAAAATCCTAAAAAACCCTAAGAATCCCTAAACCCTAAACCCCAAAAAACCCCTAAACCCTAAGCCCTAAGAACCCGTAAACCTTAAAAAACCATTAAAAAATCCTAGAAACCCAATTGAAAACCTTGAACCTAAAAAACCCTTAAAAAACTCTACACCTAAAAATACCCTAGAAAAACTTAAGCCCTAAACCCTAAGAAACCCTAATTCCTAAACACTTAGAAACCCTTAACCCTAAAAAACCCTAAAAAAATCTTTTACAAAACCCTAAAAAACTCTAATCCATAAACCCTAATTATCCATAAAAGACCCCTAAATTCTAAACCCTAAACCCTAAAAAACCCTTAAAAAAATTTAAAAACCCCTAAGAATACCTAAAACCTAAATCATAAATCTTAATGTTTCCCTAAGCCCTAAAAATCTTAAGAAACGCTAAACCCTATGAAACCACCAACCCTAAACCCTAGGAAACACTAAACCCTATACCTTAGGGTAGAACCCTAAACCCCAAGCCTTATGAAACACCAAGAAATCCTAAGCCCTAAGAAACCCTAAACTCTAAGAAAACCTAAACCCTAAAAAAACCTTGAAAAACACTAAACCTAAAAAAACCCTTAAAACCCCTGACCCCTAAAAAACCCTAACCCCTAAAAAACCATAAATCTAAAACCCTAAGCCCTAAGAACCCCTAAACCGTATAAAACCATAAAAATCCTAAAAAACCTTTAAAAAACCCGAACCTTGAAAAAATCTAAACCTAAAAAAAACCCTAAATGCTAAACCCTATACCCAAAGAAACCATAAACCCTTCACCCTAAACCTTAAAAACCCTAAAAACCTTATAAAAACCCTAAGCCCTAAGAACCCCTAAGTCGTAAAAAACAATAAAATCTTAAAAAACCTTTAAGAAACCCTAAACCTAAAAAAATTCTTAACCTAAAAAACCCTAGAAAAACTTAAGCCCTAAACCCTAAACCCTAAAAAACCTAAACATAAAACCCCAAACCCTAAACGCTAAACCCTATACCCGAAGAAACCCTAAATCCTTAACTCTAAACCATAGGGCTAAACCCTAAACCCCAAGCCTTATGAAACACTAAGAAACCCTAAACCCTAAGAAAACCCTAAAAACCTTTAAAAACCTTAAACCTAAAATACCCTAAAAAACCATATAAATCCCTTTAAAACCCTAAACCCTAAATTCAAAACCCCATGCCCTAAATCCTAAGAAACTCTAAACCTTAAGAAACCCAAAATCCTAAAAAAACCTAAAAACCTTTAAAAAACCCTAATCCTAAAAAACCCTAAACCTAAAAAACACTTAAAAAAATTAACCCTAAACCTAAAACCCGAAACCCTAAGAAACCCTAACAATAAATCCTAAGCCCTAAGAAACCCTATATCTTAGGGCCTAAACCCTAAACCCTAAATCATAGGCCTAAACCATAAACATTAAGAAACCCTAAAAAAAACCCTTAAAACCCCTAAAAACCTTTTCAAACCCTAAACCTAAAAACCCTTTAAAATATCATAAGCCCTAAACTCTAAACCCTAAAAAACTCAAAAAAAATCCTTAAACCTAAAACCCTAAGCCATAAATCCTAAAAAAGAAACCCTAAACCCTAATATACTCTAAGAAACCCTAAGAAACACTAAACCGTAAACCCTAATACCCTCAACCCTATGAAACCCTAAAAACCTTTAAAAACTCTAAACCTAAAAACTCTATTAAAAAAACCCTTGAGAACCCCTAAAACCTTTAAAAACCTTAAACATAAAAAAATCCTAAAAAACACTAAGCCCTACACCATAATTTACCGTAAAAATCATTTAAAAAACCCTAAACCCTAAGAAACCCCATGAAACCCTATATCCTAAACCATAAGAATCCCCTAAACCCTAAGAAAACCTAAACCCTAAAAAACCATAAACCTTAAAAAATCTAAAAAAAACCTTAAAACCCCTAAACCTAAGAAACCCTAAACTCTAAACCTAAACCCTTAACCCTAAGAAACCCTAAATCGTAAACCCTTAAAAAACCATAGGCCCTAAACCCAAACACTAAGAAACCCTAAACCCGAAAAAACACTGAGAAATACTAAACCCTAAAAGCCCTAAACCCTAAACCCTTAAAGAAAAAACCTAAACCTAAAACCCTAACCCCTAAGAAACCCTAAATGTTAAACCCAATACCCTAAGAAACCCAATACCCATAACCCTAAACCTGAGGGCTAAACCCTAAACCACCAGCCATATAAAACACTAAGAAACCCTAAACCCTTAAAAATCCTAAAAACCTTTAAAAACACTAACCTAAAATACCCTAAAAACCTTTTAAAACCCTAAACCCTAAAAACCTCTAAAATTAAAATTGTATGTCATAAATCCTAAGAAACCCTAAATCCTAAGAAACCCTAAACCTTAAGAAACCTAAAACCCTAAGAAACCATAAGAAACTCTAAGAAACCCCAAACCCTAAACCCTAAGAAATCCTAAACCCAAAATAACACAAAGAAACCCTAAACCCTAAAAAACACCAAAAATTCTTTAAAAACTCTAAATCTAAAAAACACTTAAAAACCCAAAACCTAACAAACCCGAAAAAACACCCAAAACCCTTAAAATCCCTCCTAAAATCCTAAACCCTAAACCCTAAAAGACCTAAAAAAACACCCTATGAAACCTTAAATGCTAAACCCTAAACCTTATGAAACCCTAGATCCTAAACCCTAAAACCTAAAGCTTAGTTACTAAATCCTAAACCCTAAACCCAAAGAAAGCCTAACCCCTAGGAAATCCTAAACCCTAAGAATCTCTAAACCCTAAAAAAAACTAAGCCTAAAAACCCTAAAAAACCAATTCCCTAAACCCAAAAAAATGATAAAATAACCTCAGCCCTAAACCCAAAGAAACCCTAAACCCTAAAATATCCTAAAAAAACCTTAAACCTAAAAAACCATTAGCCCTAAATCCTAAATCCTAAAAACCCCTAAACCCCTAAACCCTTAGAAACCCTAAACCATAAACCATAAACCCTAACCCTTAAAACAGTCTACACCTAAAGTCCAAAACTCTAAATCCTAAGAAACCCTAAACCCTAAAAAATCCTCAGCCCTTAACTCTAATAAACCCTAAACCCTAAAAAACCCTCAGCCCTAAACCCTAAGAAACCCTAATCCCTGGACAGTTAAAAAACCCTAAACCTAAAAACCCTTAAAAAACTCTAAGCCCTAAACCCTAGACCCTAAATATCCCTAAAACCCCTAAACTCTAAACCCTAAACCCTAAAAAATCCTTAAAAACCCTAAGAATCCCTAAACCCTAAATCCTAAATCTTAAGGCCTAAACCCTAAGCCCTAAAAAGCCTAAAACACTCTAAACCCTAAACCACAAGCCTTATGAAACACTAAGAAACCCTAAACCCTAAAAAACCCTAAAAAAACCTTTTAAAACCCTAACCCTAATAAACCCTAAAAAAAACCTAAATGTAAAACCCTAAGCCCTAAACCATAAGAAAATCTAATCCCTAATAACCCTAAACTATAAAAACCCATAAAAAAAACTAAAAAACCCATAAAAAAAACTAAAAAACCTTTAAAAACCATAAACCTAAAAAAACTCTAAACCTAAAAAAACACTAGAAAAACTTAAGCCCTAAACCCGAAAAACCCTTAAACAAAAAACCTAAACCTAAAACCCTAAACCCTAAGAAACCCAAAATGCTAAACCCTATACCCTAAGAAATCCAAACCTTAGGGTTAAACCCTAAACCCCAAGCCTTATGAAACACTAAAAACCCTAAACCTTAGGGCTAAACCCTAAACCCCAAGCCTTATGAAACACTAAGAAACCCTAAACCCTAAGAAAACATAAACCTAAAAAACCCTAAAACTAAAATACCCTAAAAAAAACCTTTAAAACCCTAAACCCTAAAGAAACCCTAATCTTAAAACCCTATGACCTAAAGCCTAAAAAACCCTAAACCCTAAGAAACCCTATATCGTAAGAAACCCAAAACCCTAAAAAAAACCCTAAGAAACCTTAAAAACCCTTTAAAACCCCTAATTGTAAGAAACCCTAAGCACTAAAAAACCCTAAGCATAAAACCCTAAACCCTAAGAAACCCTAAACCGTAAAGCCAATATCTTAGGGCCTAAACCCTAAACCCTAAACCCAAATAAACCCTAAAAAAGCCCCCTAAAACCCTAAAAACCATAAGCCCAAAACCCTAAAACCTAAAATACTCAAAAAAATCACTAAACCTAAAACCCTAAAACCTAAAAAACCTTAAAAACTCTAAACCTAAAAACCCTTAAAAAACCATAAGCCCTAAATCTGAAACCCTAAATCCTAAGAAACCCTAAAACCCTATACCATAAGCCCTAAGAAATCATAAACCATCAGAAAACTTATACCCTAAGAAACTCTAAATGCTAAAAAACCCTAAATCCTAAAAACCCTAAACCTAAAAAATCCTAAAAAAAACTAAGACTTAAACCTAAAACCCTAAGGGGTCGTTTAGTACAAAGATGCATAATGCAGGGATTACTAATGCATGGATTAGTAATGCAGGGATTAGTAATGCAGGATTTAGTAATGCAGAGATTAGTTTTTATCAAGTGTTTGGTTCATTGTTTCCCATTTAATCTTATGTTTGCTTTAAAATTCTAGAAAAAGTTTTTTTCCTATAATACCCTTGAGTTATTATGAGATTTTATATTTCATTTAATTTGTCAAGTTAAATACTAAAATATATTTTTAAAAAACCCTAATAAACCCTAAACCATAAACCCCAATAAACCCTAAACCTAAAATCCTAAGCCCTAAACCCTAAGAAACCCTAAACCCTAAGAAACCCTCAATCACAAAAAACCGTAAAAAACTTAAAACCCCAAAACCTCAAAAACCCTAAAATAACCCTAAAAAACCCTATGCCCTGAACCCTAACCCTAAAAACCCTATACCCAAAACCCTAAAAAATCCTAAACCCTAATAAAACCCTAAACCTAAAAATCCCTAAAAAAAACCCTAAGAAATGTTAAACCCTAAGAAACCCTAAATTGTAAAAACCCATAAAAAACCTAAAAAAACCCTATTCCTAAGAAACCTTAAACCCTAAACCATAAAAAACTGTAAATCCTAAGAAACCTTAAACCCTAAACCATAAAAACCCTAAACCCTACGAAAACCTAAACCCTAAAAACAGTTTAAAAAACAAAAGAAATACTAAGAAACCTTAAACGCTAAACGTTAAATGCTAAACCCTAAACCCTCATCCTTAGGGCCTAAACCCTAAACCCTAAACCCTAAGCCCTAAGAAACACTAAACTCTAAACCCTAAGAAACTCTAAACCTTAAACCCTTATAAACCCTAAGCTCTAAGAAACCCTAATGTCCTAAAACCTAAATCCTAAATAATCCTAAACTCTAAACGCTCAGAACCCTATACCTATGAAACCCTAAAACCCTAAACCCTAAACCCTAAGAAACCCTAAAAACATTTAAAAACCCTAAACCTTAAAACCCTAAAAAAAACCTTTAAAACTCATAAAACCGTTAAAACATTAAAACCCTTTAAAATACTTAAACCTAAAAAATACTAAGCCCTAGACCATAATTTACCCTAAAAATCATTCAAAAAAAACAAAACCCTAAACCCTATGAAACCCAAAACCCTAAACAATAAGAATCCCCTTAACCCTAAAAAAACCTAATCCCTAAAAAACACTAAGAAGCCCTAAATTGTAAAAAACTTTAAAAAAAAACCTTAAAAACCCCAAACCTAAGAAACCCTAAACCCTAAGAAACCCTAAACCGTAAACGCTTAAAAAATCATAAGCCTTAAACCCAAACCATAAGAAACCCCAAACCATAAACCCTAAAAACACCAAAAATTCTTTAAAAACTCTAAACCTAAAAAACACATAAAACCCCCTAAACCTAACAAACTCGAAAAAACACCCTAAACCCAAAACCCTTAAAAACCCTCCTAAATCCATAAACCCTACACCCTAAAAGACCTAAAAAACACCCTAAGAAACCTTAAATGCTAAACCCTAAACCTTATGAAATCCTAAATCCTAAACCCTAAAACCTAAACCTTAGTTACTAAATCCTAAACCCTAAACCCAAAAAAACCCTAAACCCTAGGAAATCCTAAACCCTAAGAAACTCTAATCCCTAAAATAACCTAAGCCTAAAAACCCTAAAAATTCAATGCCCTAAACCCAAAAAAAATGATAAAATAACCTCAGCCCTAAACCCAAAGAAACCCTAAACCCTAAAATATCCTAAACAAAACCTTAAAAACCTTAAACCTAAAAAACCATAAGCCCTAAATCCTAAAAACCCTTAAACCCTAAACCCTAAACCATATTCCCTAACCCTTAAAACACTCTACACCTAAAGCCCAAAACACTAAATCCTAAGAAACCCTAAACCCTAAAAAACCCTCAACCCTTAACTCTAATAAACCCTAAACCCTAAAAAACCCTCAGCCCTAAACCCTAAGAAACCCTAATCCCTAGACAGTTAGAAATCCTTAACCCTAAAAAATCCTAAAAAATCTTTTAAAAAATCCTTAAAAAACCTTAAACCTAAAAACCCTTAAAAAACTCTAAGCCCTAAACCCTAGACCCTAAATATCCCTAAAACCCATAAACTCTAAACCCTAAACCCTAAACCCTAAACCATAAATCCTAAAAAATTGTAAAAAACCCTAAGAATCCCTAAACCCCAAAAAACCCTTAAAACATTTTAAAAAAATCCTAAGAATCCCTAAACCCTAAACCATAAGAAACCCTAAACCCTAAACCCTAAATCTTAAGGCCTAAACCCTAAGCCTAAAAACTTAAAAACCCCTAAACCTTAGGGATAAACCCTAAACTCCAAGCCTTATGAAATACTAAGAAACCATAAACACTAAGAAACCCTAAACCCTAAGAATACCTAAACCCTAAAAAACCTTTTAAAACCCAAAACCTAATAAACCCTTAAAAAACCTAAAATACTCAAAAAAATCACTAAACCTAAAACCCTAAGCCCAAAACCCTAAAACCTTAAAAACTCTAAACCTAAAACCCTTAAAAAACCATAAGCCCTATATCTGAAACCCTAAATCCTAAGAAACCCTAAAACCCTATACCATAAGCCCTAAGAAACCATAAACCATAAGAAAACTTATACCCTAAGAAACTCTAAATGCTAAAAAACCCTAAAACCTAAAAACCCTAAACCTAAAAAATCCTAAAAAAAACTAAGACTTAAACCTAAAACCCTAAGGGGTCGTTTAGTACAAAGATGCATAATGCAGGGATTACTAATGCATGGATTAGTAATGCAGGGATTAGTAATGCAGGATTTAGTAATGCAGAGATTAGTTTTTATCAAGTGTTTGGTTCATTGTTTCCCATTTAATCTTATGTTTGGTTTAAAATTCTTAAAAAAGTTTTTTTCCTATAATACCCTTGAGTTATTATGAGATTTTATATTTCATTTAATTTGTCAAGTTAAATACTAAAATATATTTAAAAAAACCCTAATAAACCCTAAACCATAAACCCCTATAAACCCTAAACCTAAATCCTAAGCCGTAAACCCTAAGAAACCCTAAACCCTAAGAAACCCTCAATCCCAAAAAATCCTAAAAAACTTAAAACCCCAAAACCTCAAAAACCCTAAAATAACCCTAAACCTAAATAACCCTAAAAAACCCTATGCCCTGAACCCTAACCCAAAAAACCCTATACCCAAAACCCTAAACCCTAAAAACCCCTAAACCCTAAAAAATCCTAAACCCTAATAAAACCCTAAACCTAAAAATCCCTAAAAAAAACCCTAAGAAACCCTAAATTGTAAAAACCCATAAAAAACCTAAAAAAACCCTATTCCTAAGAAACCTAAAACCCTAAACCATAAAAAACCCTAAATCCTAAGAAACCCTAAACCTTAAACCATAAAAACCCTAAACCCTACGAAAACCTAAACCCTAAAAACAGTTAAAAAAAACAAAAGAAATACTAAGAAACCTTAAACGCTAAACGCTAAATGCTAAACCCTAAACCCTCATCCTTAGGGCCTAAACCCTAAACCCTAATCCCTAAGAAACACTAAACTCTAAACCCTAAGAAACTCTAAACCTTAAACCCTTATAAACCCTAAGCTCTAAGAAACCCTAATGTCCTAAAACCGTATAAAACCATAAAAATCCTAAAAAAACCTTTAAAAAACACGAACCTTAAAAAAATCTAAACCTAAAAAAACCCTAAATGCTAAACCCTATACCCAAAGAAACCATAAACCCTTCACCCTAAACCTTAGGGCTAAACCCTAAGAAACCCTAAACTCTTAGAAATAAAAAAACCTAAAAACACTTTAAAACCCCTAAACCGTAAACCCTAAAAACCTTATAAAAACCCTAAGCCCTAAGAACCCCCAAGTCGTAAAAAACAATAAAATCTTAAAAAACCTTTAAAAACCCTAAACCTAAAAAAATTCTTAACCTAAAAAACCCTATAAAAACTTAAGCCCTAAACCCTTAACCCTAAAAACCCCTAAAAACCTAAACATAAAACCCCAAACCCAAAAAAACCCTAAACGCTAAAACCTATACCCTAAGAAACCCTAAATCCTTAACTCTAAACCATAGGGCTAAACCCTAAACCCCAAGCCTTATGAAACACTAAGAAAACCCTAAAAACCTTTAAAAACCCTAAAGCTAAAATACCCTAAAAATCCATATAAATCACTTTAAAACCCTAAACCCTAAACTTAAAACCCCATGCCCTAAATTCTAAGAAACCCTAAACCTTAAGAAACCCACAATCCTAAAGAAACACTAAAAACCTTTAAAAAACCCTAATCCTAAAAAACCCTAAACCTAAAACCCAAAATCCTAAGAAACCCTAACAATAAATCCTAAGCCCTAAGAAACCCTATATCTTAGGGTCTAAACCCTAAACCCTAAATCTTAGGCCTAAACCCTAAACATTAAGAAACCCTAAAAAGACCCTTAAAACCCCTAAAAACCTTTTGAAACCCTAAACCTAAAACCCGTTTAAAAAATCATAAGCCCTAAACTCTAAACCCTAAAAAACTCAAAAAAAATCCTTAAACCTAAAACCCTAAGCCATAAATCCTAAAAAAGAAACCCTAAACCCTAACATACTCTAAGAAACCCTAAGAAACACTAAACCGTAAACCCTAAGAAACTCTAAACCTTAAGCCCTTATAAACCCTAAGCTCTAAGAAACCCTAATAACCTAAAACCTAAACCCTAAGAAATCCTGAACCCTAAACCCTAATACCCTAAATCTTATGAAACCCTAAAAACCTTTAAAAACTCTAAACCAAAAAACACTATATAAAAAAACCACTTTAGAACCCCTAAAAACCTTTAAAAACCTTAAACCTAAAAAAATCCTAAAAAACACTAAGCCCTATACCATAATTTACCGTAAAAATCATTTAAAAAATCCTAAACTCTATAAAAACCTAAACCCTAAACAATAAGAATCCCCTAAACCCTAAGAAAACCTAAACCCTAAATAACCATAAACCTTAAAAAATCTAAAAAAAACCTTAAAACCCCTAAACCTAAGAAACCCTAAACTCTAAACCTAAACCCTAAACCCTAAGAAACCCTAAACCGTAAACCCTTAAAAAACCATAGGCCCTAAACCCAAACACTAAAACCCTAAACCTAAAACCCTATGGGGTCGTTTGGTACAAAGATGCATAATGCAGGGATTACTAATGCATGGATTAGTAATGCAGGGATTAGTAATGCAGGGTTTAGTAATGAAGAGATTAGTTTTTATCAAGTGTTTGGTTCATTGTTTCCCATTTAATCTTATGTTTGGTTTAAAATTCTATATTTTTTTTCCTATTATACCCTTGAGTTATCATGAGATTTTATATTTCATTTAATTTGTCAAGTTAAATACTAAAATATATTTAAAAATTATTATTAATTTTGAGGTGTGATATGCCACCATAGAGATCCTAGCACGGTATATTTCTAATTTTTTATTGGTCAAATATACCATAAACTTAACATAGATTTAAGGCTATTTAAATTGTTCAAATACACGAAGCTTATTATTTTTTAAATAGTGCAAGTGGTCAATCGACGAAGTACATTTTAAAAAAACCAAAATATCAACCCAATATAACAAATCAAATATGAAGAATAAAATATTAATTTGTAAAATCATCAAATTACATGGAACAAATTTGGAGAATTAAAAAGAATATTTATAAATATTATCATATAAATAAATAAAAAAGAGCATTAAATTACAAAAGATAAAAATTAGGAAAAAAGATTTGGGGATAGTTTAGTCATTTAGGGGTCTTATCCAAGGATTGTTAAACCTTGGATTAGTTATCCCTCCCTTTTCTAGGAATAAAATAAGACCTTGTATGAGGTATAACTAATCCATGGATTAGGTTAAATATAGTAACCAAACAATGTTTTTGTTGGACTAAATTTTAATCCATGGACTATTTTGATTAATACCTCCTACCAAACGGGTCCTAAGCCCTAAGTAACACTTAACCTTAAACCCTAAACCCAAAGAAATCCTAAACCATAAAGCCTAAGACACCTTAAAAAAACCTCTAGAATCCCTAAACCCTAAACCTTAAGGCTTGAACCTTAACTAACCCTAAGCCCAAAAAACCCTAAGAAACCCAAAACCCTAAACCCTAAGAAACACAAAACCTACACTAAGAAACCTAAACCCTAAGAAATCTTTGAAATCTTAAACCGAAAAAACCCTAAAAAAATTTCCCTAGAAAATCTTTAAAAAAACCCAAAACACCCTTTTAAAACCCTAAACCGTAAAAAACATAAAAATCCTAAAAAAAACCTTTTAAAACCCTAAACCTAAAAAATCCTTAAAGAAAAAACCTAAACCTAAAACCCTAAACCCTAAAAAATCCTAAACGCTAAACCCTATACCCTAAGAAACCCTAAACCCATAACCCTACACCTGAGGGCTAAACCCTAAACCCCAAGCGGTATAAACCACTAAGAAACCTAAACCCTAAGAAACCCTAAACCCGAAGAAAACCCAAACCCTTAAAAACCCTAAAAACCTTTAAAAACCCTAACCTAAAATACCAAAAAAAAACCCAAAATAACCTTTTAAAACCCTAAACCATAAAAACCCCTAAACTTAAAACTATATGCCCTAAATCCCAAGAAACCCTAAACCCTAAGAAACCCTAAACCTGAAGAAACCTAAAACTGTAAAAAACCCTAAGAAACCCTAAAAACCCTAATCGTAAAAAACCCTAAACTTAAAAAAATACTAAACCTAGAACCCTAAACCCTAAGAAACCCTAAGCGATAAATCATAAACCCTAAGAAACCCTAAAGCTTAAACCCTATACCTTAGGGCCTAAACCCTAAACCCTAAGTCTTAGGCCTAAACACTTAACATTAAGAAACCCTAAAAAAACCTTTTAAAACCTTGAACGTTAAAAACCCTAAAAAAATCATAAGCCCAAAACCTTAAAAAACTCAAAAAAAATTCTTAAACCTAAAACCCTAAACCCTAAACCTTTACACTAAGAAACCCTAAAAACCTTTAAAACTCTAAACCTAAGAACCCTTAATAAAACACTAAACCTAAAAAAACCCCAAGAAAAACCCTAAACCCTAAGCCATAGTTCATAAACCCTAAACCTAATACCCTAAACTCTAAATCCTAACCCCTAAAATCCTTTAAACAAAAAACCTAAAACCCTAAACCCTAAGAAATCCTAAACGCTAAACCCTATACCCTAAGAACCCCTGAACCCTAAAATTTAGGACTAAACCTTAAACCCCAAGTCTTATGAAACACTATGAAACCTTAAATCCTACGAAACCCTAAGAAAACCTTAACCCTAAAAAATCTTTAAAAACCCTAAACATAAACCCCTAAAAACTAAAAAAAAAGCCTAAACTTAAAACACTATGCCCTAAACCCGAAGAAACCCTAAACCCTAAAGAAAACCTTTAAAAACCCAAATCGTATAAAACTCTAAACCTAAAAAACCCAAAAAAAACCCTAAATCCTAAAAAATCCTAATAAACCCTAAACCTAAAAACCCCTAAAGAAAATTATGCCCTAAACCCTAACCCTAAAAAACACTAAACCTTAAACCCTAAACCCTAAACCCTAAGAAATCCTAAACCCTAAGAAATCCTAAACTCTAAAAAAATCCTAAACCTATAAAAATCCACAAAATCCCTTTAAAACCCTAAGAAACCCTTAACCATAAAAACCCAAGAAACCTTAAACCCTAAAAAACCTTTAAAACCCTAAACCTAAGAAATTATATTAAACCCTAAACCATAAAAAACCCTAAACTTAAAACCCTAAACCCTAAGAATCCCTAAACCCTAAACCCTAAAAAATAATAACAAACCCCAAAGAAATACTAAGAAACCTTAAATGTTAAACCCTAAACCCTACACCCTAAAAAACCTAAACCCTAAGAAACACCAAACCCTAAATCTTAAGAAACCCTCAACCTTAACCCCTAAACCCTAAGAAACCCTAAGACCCTAAACTCTAAACCCTAAGAAACCTTTGCCAAAGAAACCCTCATACCCTAAACCCTAAACCCAAAGAAACCTTAAAAACCTTTTAAAACTCAAAACCTAAAATCCACCCCAAAAAAACACCCTTTAAAACCTCTAAAAACCTTTAAAAACCCTTAACCTAAAAACCCTAAAAAACACTAAACCCTACACCCTAATTTACCCTAAAAATAATTTAAAAAACCCTAAACCCTAAACCCTAAGAAACCCTAAACCGTAGACCATAAGAAACCCTATACCCTAAGAAACCCTAAACCTTAAGTAACCCTACACCCTAAAAATCCCTAAAAACCCTAAAACAAATTCTAAAAAACTTTAAAAACCCTAAACCTAAAAAACTGTAAACCTTAAAAATCCTAAGTCCTAAACCCAAAACCCTAAAAAATCCCAAATCCCTAAATCTTAAAAACCCTAAAATAATATAAGAAACCCTAAACCGTAAGAGACTTTAAACCGTAAGCCCTTAACCTTATTGCATAAACCCTAAGCCCTAAGAAACCCTAACCCATAAAAAGCCCTAAAAAATATAAGAAACCCTAAACCTTAAACCTTAAAACGTAAGAAACTGTAAACCTTAAACCCTAAACCCTAGGACCTAAAACCTAAACCCCTAAGCCCTAAGAAACCCTAAGAAATTCTAAACCCCGCAAAACCTTAAAAAACCCTAAAAAAAACCTAAGCCCTAAACCCTAAAAAACCTTAAACCTAAAACCCTAAATCCTAAAAAACCCTAAACTCTAAATCCTAAGAAACCCAAAACTCTAAAGACCCTTAAAAACTATAAAAAAAACCTTAAAACCACTAAACGTTAAAAGCATAAACCTAAAAACCCTAAAGAAAAAAAACTTATGCCCTAAGACCTTAAAAACCATTAAAAAAAACCCTAAGCCTTAGACCATAAGAAACCCTAAACCCTAAAAAAACTAAACCTAAAACCCTAAAGCCTAAACACTAAGAAACCCTAAATGCTAAACCTTCAGAAACCCTAAACCATTAACCCTAAACCTTAGGGCCTAAACCCTAAGCCCAAAGAAACCCTAAACCCTATGAAACCCTAAACCCTAAAAATCCTAAAACAAAACCTTAAAAAAAATCCTAAATCTAAATAACCCTAAGAAAACCCTAAAAACCCGTAAGAAAATCCAAAGCCCTAAACCCTAAAAAATCCTAAACCCTAAGAAATCCTAAGCCTAAAAAACCCTAACAAACCCTAAAAAATCTTTCAAAAGCCCTAAACCTAGAAAGTCCTAAAAAACCCTAAACGTTAAGGCCTAAACCTTAAAAAAACCCTAAATGTTAGGGCCTAAACCCTCAACCCTAACCTTAAGGCATAAACCCTAAGGAACCCTAAAACCCTAAACCCTAAATCCTAAGAAACTCTTAACCCTAAGAAACCTTAAACATTAAACCTTAAGAAACCCTAAACGTTAAAAAACCCCACACCTTAAAAAACCTTAAAAACACCAAACCTAAGAAACCCTAAACCCTAAACTATATAAAAAATAAAAAACCCTAAACCTAAAATCCTAAGGCCTAAACCCTAAACCATAAGAAACCCTCAATCTGAAAAAACCCTAAAAAAACATAAAACCCCAAAACCCTAAAACTAAATAACCCTAAAAAACCCCTATGCCCTCAACCCTATCCAAAAAAACCCTTAACCCTAAACCCAAAGAAACACTAAACCCTAAAAATCCTAAACCTTAATAAAACCCTAAACCTAAAAACCCCTTAAAAACCCCTAAGAAATCCTAAACCCTTAGAAACCCTTAACCCTAAAAATCCTAAGAAACCCTAAATCATAAGAACCCATAAAAAAAACTAAAAAACCCTAAATTCTAAGAAACCTTAAACCCTAAACTATAAAAACCCCTAAATCCGAAGAAATCCTAAATCCTAAACCATAAAAAAACCCTAAGAAAACCTAAACCCTAAAAAACACTAAAAATCCAAAAAAAATACTATGAAACCTTGAACACTAAACGCTAAACCTTAAAAATCCTAAGCCCTAAGAAACCCTAAGAAATAATAAACCTTAAACCCTAAGAAACTCTACACCTTAAACCCTAAGCTCTAAGAAACCCTAATGCCCTAAAACCTAAACCCTAAATAATCTTGAACCCTTAGAAACCCTAAAAACCTTTAAAAACAATAAACCTTAAAAACCTAAAAAAAAACCTTTAAAACCCCTAACAACCTATAAAAAAAACTTAAAACCCTAAAAAAACCCTTTAAAAACCTTAAACCTAAAAAATACTAAGCCCTAAACCCTAATTTACCCTAAATATCATTTTTTTTAAAAACAAAACGCTAAACCCTATAAAACCCAAAAACCTAAAAAACACTAAGAAACCCTAAACCATAAAAAACCTAAAAAACAACCTTAAAAACCCTAAACCTAAGAAATCCTAAACCCTAAAACCTAAACCCTAAGAAACCCTTAAAAACCATAAGCCCTAAACCCAAACACTAAGAAACTCTAAGAAACCCCAAACCCTAAACCTAAGAAACCCTAAACCCAAAAAACTACCAAAAAACCTTTAAAAACTCAAAACCTAAAAAATGCTAAACCTAACAAACCCGAAAAGACACCCTAAACCCTTAAAAAACCCTCAAAAAACCCTAAACCCTACACCCTAAAAGATGCAAAAAAAATACCCAAGAAACCTTAAATGCTAAACCCTAAACCCTAAGAAACCCTAAACACTAAACCCTAAAACCTAAACCTTAGGTTCTAAATTCTAAACCACTAACCCAAAGAAAGCCTAAACCTTAGGAAACCCTAAACCCTAAGAAACCCTAAACCCCAAAAAGCCTAAAAACACCTAAGCCCTAAACCCAAAAAATGATAAAAAAACCTCAGCCCTAAACCCTAAACCCTAAAAAATCCTAAACCCTAAGAAACCCTAGACCATAAACCCTAAACCTTAAAACACCCTACACCTAAAGCCCTAAACACTAAATCCTAAGAAATCCTAAACCCTAAAAAACCCTCAGCCCTAAACTATAAGAAACCCTAATCCCTAAAAAACCCTCAACCCTAAACCCTAATCCTTGGACAGTTAGAAACCCTTAACCCTAAAAAAACATAAAAATTCTTTTAAAAATCCTAAAAAACCCTAAACCTAAAAAAACCTTTAAAAACACTAAGCCCTAAACCCTAGACTCTAAATATCCCTAAAAAACCCTAAACCCTAAAAAATCCTAGAATCCCTAAACCCTAAACCCCAAAAAACCTTCAAAACATTTTTAAAAAATCCCTAAGAATCCCAAATCCCTAAACCATAAGAATCCTAAATCTTAAGGCCTAAACCCTAAGCCCTAAAAACCCTAAAAAACCCTAAATCCTAAGAAACACTAAACCCTAAATCTTAGGGCTAAACCATAAACCCTAAGGAAACCTAAACCCTAAAAAACCCTTAAAAAAGCTTTAAAAGCCCTAAACCTAAAAAAACCCTTAAAATCCCTAAACCCTAAAAAAAACCTAAATCTAAATACTAAGCCCTAAACCCTGAGAAACCCTAAGCCCTAAGAACCCCTAAACTATAAAAACCCATAAAAAACCTTTAAAAACTCTAAATCGAAAAAAACTCTAAACCTAAAAAAATCCTAGAAAACTTCAGCCCTAAACCCTAAACCCTAAAAACCGATAAACAAAAAACCTAATCCTAAAACCCTAAACCCTAAGAAACCTAAAATGCTAAACCTTATACCCTAAGAAACCCTAAAACCTTAACCCAAAACCTTAGGGCTAAACCCTAAACCCCAAGCCTTATGAAACATAAAGAAACCCTAAACCTTAGGGCTAAACCCTAAGCCCCAAGCCTTATGAAACACTAAGAAACCCTAAACCCTAAGAAACACTAAATCGTAAGAAAACCTAAATCCAAAAACCCTAAAAACCTTTAAAAAACCCTAAACCTAAAGTACCATAAAATCTCTTTAAAACCCTAAACTTAAAACCCTATGACCTATACCCTAAGAAACCCTAAACCGTAAGAAACCCTAAAAAAGCCTAAGAAACCCTAAAATCTTTAACAACCCCAATCGTAAAAAACTCTAAACCTAAACCCTAAAATCTAAATGATAAATCCTAAACCCTGAGAAACCCTAAATCTTAAACACTATATCGTAGGACCTAAACCCTAAAACATAAATCTTAGGCTTAAACCCTAAACCATAAGAAACCCTAAAAAAACCCTAAAACCCGTTTAAAACCCTAAAAAACTCAAAAAACATCCTTAAACCTAAAACCCAAAGCCCTAAACCCTAAACCCTAAATCCTAACATACACTAAGAAACTCTAAACCTAAGAACCCTTAATAAAATATTAAACCTAAAAAAAAACCAAGAAAAACCCTAAACCCTAAGCCATAGGTCATAAACCCTAAACCTAATACCCTAAACTCTAAATCCTAAACCCTAAAACCCTTTAAAAAAAAAAACCTAAAACCCTAAACCCTAAGAAACCCTAAACGCTAAACCCTATACCCTAAGAACCCCTGAACCCTAAAATTTAGGACTAAATCCTAAACCCCAAGTCTTATGAAACACTATGAAACCTTAAATCCTAAGAAAACCTTAACCCTAAAAAATGTTTAAAAACCCTAAACATAAACCCCTTAAAACCCCTAAAAACTAAAAAAAAAGCCTAAACTTAAAACACTATGCCCTAAATCGTAAGAAACCCTAAACCCGAAGAAACCTTAAACCCTAAAGAAAACCTTTAAAAACCCAAATCGTAAAAAACCCTAAACCTAAAAAACCCAAAAAAAACCCTAAATCCTAAAAAATCCTAATATACCCTAAACCTAAAAACCCCTAAAGAAAATTATGCCCTAAACCCTAACCCTAAAAAACCCTAAACCTTAAACCCTAAACCCTAAACCCTAAGAAATCCTAAACCCTAAGAAATCCTAAACTCTAAAAAAATCCTAAACCTATAAAAATCCTCAAAATCCCTTTAAAACCCTATGAAACCCTTAACCATAAAAACCCAAGAAACCTTAAACCCTAAAAAACCCTAAACCTAAGAAATTATATTAAACCCTAAACCATAAAAAACCCTAAACTTAAAATCCTAAACCCTAAGAATTCCTAAACCCTAAGAATCCCTAAACCCTAAACCCTATAAAACAATAACAAACCCCAAAGAAATACTAAGAAACCTTAAATGTTAAACCCTAAACCCTAAAAAACCTAAACCCAAAACCCTAAGAAACACCAAACCCTAAACCCTAAGAAACCCTCAACCTTAACCCCTAAACCCTAAGAAACCCTAAGACCCTAAACTCTAAACCCTAAGAAACCTTTGCCAAAGAAACCCTCATATCCTAAACCCTTAACCCAAAGAAACCTTAAAAACCTTTTAAAACTCAAAACCTAAAATCCCGCCCCCCCCCCAAAAAAAACACCCTTTAAAACCCCTAAAAACCTATAAAAACCCTTAACCTAAAAACCCTAAAAACACTAAGCCCTACACCCTAATTTACCCTAAAAATAATTTAAAAAACCCTAAACCCTAAACCTTAGACCATAAGAAACCCTAAACCGTAAGAAACCCTAAACCTTAAGTAACCCTACACCCTAAAAAATCCCTAAAAACCCTAAAATAAATTCTAAAAAACTTTAAAAACCCTAAACCTAAAAAACTATAAACCTTAAAAAACCTAAGTCCTAAACCCAAAACCCTAAAAAATCCCAAATCCCTAAATCTTAAAAACCCTAAAATCATATAAGAAACCCTAAACCGTAAGAGACTTTAAACCGTAAGCCCTTAACCTTATTGATAAACCCTAAGCCCTAAGAAACCCTAACCCATAAAAAACCCTAAAAAATATAAGAAACCCTAAACCTTAAATCCTAAATAGTAAGAAACTGTAAACCTTAAACCCTAAACCCTAGGACCTAAAACCTAAACCCCTAAGCCCTAAGAAACCCTAAGAAATTCTAAACCCCACAAAACCTTAAAAAACCCTAAACCTAAAAAACCCTAAAAAAAACCTAAGCCCTAAACCCTAAAAAACCTTAAACCTAAAACCCTAAATCCTAAAAAACCCTAAACTCTAAATCCTAAAAAACCCAAAATCTAAAGACCCATAAACACTATAAAAAAACCTTAAAACCACTAAACCTTAAAAAACTCTAAAATTCCAAAAAAAAACCTTCAAAAGCATAAACCTAAAAACCCTAAAGAAAAAAAACTTATGCCCTAAGACCTTAAAAACCATTAAAAAAAACTCTAAATCCTAAGAAACCCTAAGCCTTAAACCCAAAATCCTAAACCCTAAACCCTAAGAAAGCCTAAACCCTAGGAAACCCTAAACCATAAGAAACCCTAAACCCTAAAAAACCTAAGCCTAAAAAATCCTAAGCCATACACCTTAAAAATGATAAAAAAAAGACCTAAGTCCTAAACCCTAAGAAACCCTAAACCCTGTATCCTATAGAATCCTATAAAAACCTTAAAACTCTTAAACCTAAAAAACACTAAGCCCTAAATCCTAAACCCTAAGAAACCCTAACCCCAAAACCAAAAACCATAAACCCTAAACCCTAAACCCTTATAACCCTAAACCTAAAGCTCTAAACACTAAACCCTAAGAAACCCTAAACCCTAAAAAACCCTCAGCCCTGAACCCTAAGAAACCATAATCCCTAAACACTTAGAAACCCTTAACCCTAAAAAACCATAATTAATCTTTTAAAAAACCCTAAAAAAATGCGCTTAACCTAAAAAATACTAAAAACACTAAGCCCTATGTCCTAAACCTTAAATATACATAAGAACCCCTAAACTCTAAAGCCTAAACCCTAAACCCTAAACCCTAAAAAACCCTATAGAAACCCTAAGAATCCCTAAACCCTAAACCCTAAGAATCCCTAAACCCTAAACCCTAATAACCCCTTAAAAACATTTAAAAAAACTCTAAGAATCCCTAAACACTAAGTTCTAAATCTTAAGGCCTAAACCCTAAACCCTAAGAACCCCTTAAAAACATTTAAAAAAACTCTAAGAATCGCTAAACACTAAGTTCTAAATCTTAAGGCCTAAACCCTAAACCTTAATCCCTAAAACCTAAGAAACACTAAACCCTAAACCCTAAACCCTAAGAAACCATAAACCCTAAACCTTAAGAAACACTCGACTCTAAACCTTAGGGCTTAACCCTAAACCCCAAGCCTTATGAAACACTAGGAAAACCTTAAACCCTAAGAAACCCCAAGCCCTAAGAAAATCTAAACCTGAAAAAACCCTAAACAAAAAAATCCCTTAATAACCCTAAACTCTAACCCTGAGCCCTAAGAACCCTAAACCGTTAAAAACCATAAAAATCTGAAAAACATTTAAAAACCCTAAACCAAAAAGAACTCTAAACCTAAAAGAAACCCGAGAAAAACTTAAGCCCTAACCCCTAAAAACCTTTGTGTAAAAACCTAAACCTAAAACCCTAAACCCTAAGAAACCCTAAACGCTAAACCCTATAACCTAAGAAACTCTAAATCCTTATCCCAAAACCTTAGGGCAAAACCCTAAGCACCAAGCCTTATGAAACACTAAGAAACCCTAAACCCTAAGAAAACCTAAACCCTAAAAACCCCTAAACCTAAAATTCCTTGAAAAACCCTTCAAAACCCTAAACCCTAAAGAAACCCTAAACTTAAAACCCTATCACCTAAAGCCTAAGAAACCCTAAACCCTAAACCGTAAGAAACCCAAAACCCTAAAAAACCTTAAGAAAGCTTAAAACACCCTATTCGTAAGAAACCCTAAACACTACAAAAACCCTAAACCCTAAATGATAATTCCTAAACCCTAAGAAACCCTATACCTTAAACCCTATATCTTAGGGGCTAAACCCTAAACCCTATATCTAAGGCTTAAACCCTCAACCCAAAGAAACCCTAAAAAACACCCTAAAACCGTTTAAAACCCTAAAAAACCATAAGCCCTAAACCCTAAACCCTAAAAACTCAAAAAAAAAACCTAAACCTAAAAGCCTAAGCCCTAAACCCAAAAAAACCTTAAAAACTCGAAACCTAAAACCCTTAAAACCCCATAAGCCCTAAATCTGAAACCCTAAACCCTAAGAAACCCTAAAATCCTATACCATAAGCCCTAAGAAACCCTAAATCATCAGAAAACCTATAACCTAAGAAAATCTAAATACTAAGAAACCCAAAACCCTAAACCTAACACCCAAAGAAACACTAAGAAACCCTTAACCTTAAACCTTAGACCCTAAGAAACACTAAACCGTAAATCCTAAGACACCTTTAAAAAATCTTAAGAATCCCTAAACCCTAAGAAACCCTTAACACTAAACCTTAAGGCCTAAACCCTAACTAACCCTAAGCCCTAAAAACCCTAAACCCTAAGAAACACAAAACCCTTAACACTAAGAAACCTAAACCCTAAAAAACCTTTAAAATCGTAAACCTAAAAAACCCTCAAAAACTTCCCTAGAAAATCCCTTAAAAAAAAACAAAACACCCTTTAAAAACCCTAAACCTAAAAATTCCTAAAAATCATAAACCTAAAAAAACCCTAAGTCCTAAACCCTAAACCCTAATATTCTAAACCTTAATTGCTAACAACCCCTAAAATCTGAACCATAACAACCCTAAGCCCTAAAAAACAATAAACCCTAAAAAAAACCTTAAAAATCCTAAACCTAAAAAACCCTAAAAAAAAACTTTTAAAACCCTAAAAAACTGAATGCCCTAAACCTTAAACCCTAAAAAAATCCTAAAAATCCCTAAATCTAAAACCCTGAGAAACCCTAATCCCTAAGAACCCCTAAACGGTAAGAAAAATAAAAAAAATCCTAAAAAACCTTTCAAAAACCCTAAACCTAAAAAACCCTGAAAAAACTCTAAACCTAAAAATACCCTAGAAAATCATAAGTCATAAGCCCTAAACCCTAAAAACACTTAAACAAAAAACCTAACACCCTAAGCCCTAAACGTTAAACCATATACCCTTAAAAACACTAAACCCTTAACCCTAAACCTTAGGGCTAAATCCTAAACTCTAAGAAATCCTAAACCCTAAGAAAACTTAAACCCTAAAAAACCAAAAAAAAAACTTTAAAAACCTAAACCTAAAAAACCCTAAACCCTAAAAAAATCCCAAAAACCCATAAATTAAAAACCCTAAGCCCTAAGAACTCCTAAACCGTAAAAAACATAAAAATCCTAAAAAAACCTTTTAAAACCCTAAACCTAAAAAAACCCTAGAAAAACTTAAGCCCTAAACCCTAAACCCTTAAAGAAAAAACATAAACCTAAAACCCTAACCCCTAAGAAACCCTAAACGTTAAACCCAATACCCTAAGAAACCCTAAACCCATAACCCTAAACCTGAGGGCTGAACCCTAAACCACCCGCCATATAAAACACTAAGAAACCCTAAATTCTAAGAAACCCTAAACCCTAAGAAACCCTAAACCCTTAAAAACCCTAAAAACCTTTAAAAACCCTAACCTAAAATACCCTAAAAACCCTAAAAAAATCCTGAAAACCTTTGAAAACCCTAAACCCTAAAAACCTCTAGACTTAAAATTGTATGCCATGAATCCTAAGAAACCCTAAACCCTAAGAAACCCTAAACCTTCAGAAACCTAAAACCCTAAGAAACCCTAAAAACCTCTAATCCTAAAAAACCGTAAACCTAAAGAACACTAAAAACCCCTAAACCTAAAAAAACACTAAACCTAAAACCCTAAAGCCTAAACCCTAAAACCCTAAAAATAATAAACCTAACCGTAAAAACACTAAACCTAAAAGCCTAAAGCCTAAACACTAAGAAACCCTAAATGTTAAACCTTAAGAAACCCTAAACCATTAACCCCAAACCTTAGGGCCTAAACCCTAAGCCCTAAGAAACCCTAAACCCTATGAAACCCTAAACACTAAAAATCCTAAAAAAAACCTTTAAAAAATCCTAAACAAATAAGCCAAAAAAACCCTAAAAACCCTAAGAAAATCCTATGCCCGAAGCCCTAGAAAACCCTTAAAAACACTAAACCTATAAACCTATCCCTAAACCCAAAGAAACCCTAAACCTAGAAAAACCCAAAAAAAATCTTTCAAAAGCCCTAAACATAGAAAGTCCTAAAAAAAACCCTAAACGTTAAGGCCTAAACCCTAAACCCTAAAAAATCCTAAATGTTAGGGCCTAAATCTTAAACCCTGACCTTAAGGCATAAACCTTAAACCCTAACAAACCCTAAACCGTAAGAAAACCTTAACCCTAAGAAAGCTTAAACACTTAACTTTAAGAAACTCTAAACCTTAAAAAACGCTACACCTTAAAAAACCTTAAAATCCCTAAATCTAAGAAACCTTAAATCCTAAACTATAAAAAAAACCATAAACCCTAATAAATCCTAAACCATAAACCCCTATAAACTCTAAACCTAAAATCCTAAGCCCTAAGCCCTAAACCCTAAGAAACCCTCAATCCCAAAAAACTCTAAAAAAACTTAAAACCTCAAAAACCCTAAAAAACCTAAACTTAAATAACCCTAAAAAACCCTATGCCCTAAACCCTAACCCTAAAAACCCTAAACCCAAAAACCCTAAACCCTACGAAAACCTAAACCCTAAAAAACACTTAAAAAAACAAAAGAAATACTAAGAAACCTTAAACGCTAAACGCTAAATCCTAAAAACCCTAAACCCTCATC
>JAJONR010001667.1:0-10182 GCA_029582245.1 Solanum etuberosum
TCATACATTTGCAACCTCAACGTCTACTATGGTATAAATATTTTTTTTATGGAGATTATAATGCATGGATTGTTTATAAGGTAAATTATTAATGAAGGAGTTGTTATTCGGTGATTAATAGTTTAGAGATTATTATACATTAATTAATAAATTTGAGAGAATATTGTTGTCTTTAAATAGTTACTATCTACATGTCTAATGCACATTTTTTTTAATTTTGAAACTGGTAAGATTGTATTCTTCAGCATTAAGGGAATGCTAGCTAATGCATATATTTTTATTCCACATTCTAATCAGCATAAAATAATACTTATATTTTAGACTATTCGTAACTACAATTACATAATTAATGGGGTAATTTTAATTTAGTTGGTGGTTAAAGAAAATAGCATTGAAATTAGTAGTGGGCCATTTTCACTACTTTTATAATTATTCATGTATAATAATTAGGGTAGTAAATAATCAGTAGAAAAGTATTTCACCATTCTGAAAAAAAATCTGTAGAAAAGAAAAGAGAAAAGGAGAATAATAGGAAGGGAGAAACTGCCACGCCCCGAAGCTACACCCAGGTTGTAAACACGGAACCTAGGATCACGAGCGATCCCAGGCTAACCCTGAGCTGGCATATCATAAGCATACTTAAAAGAAATACTGTGCGGAAGCATAAGACATGAGATAAACTAAAAGTGATGGGGAAATACCCATCCTAAATCTGAATATATAAATACTGAAATTGAGTTTATAACACTGAAGTAAAATGAAAAGCTAAAACTAAATCTGTCTATGTCTGAATTAAGCCTGTAACTGACTAAAGTTGTCGGGACATGCCGCAGGTAACTCTAGCAAAACTGAAACTAAAGACTGAAAGTAGAAAGATAATCATGTCAATCGTCCTCGAAGAATGAGGACTCACCACTGATGCTGCTGAACTGAAGATCGGGAACCGATCTATGCGTGATCTGAATGCTGAGGACCCGAACCTACATCACGAGCAGATGTAGTGCAGAGTATGCGTCAACATTTGAAGGTACTGAGCATGCAGGATAGAGTAAAGCTGAACAATATAACATAACTGAGAAGAGCATACTAATCAATGATATAAGATAACTATGAAGAATATGCTAAACATGCTGAATGTGAACTAACTGAATGTAGTGACCAAGTTTATAACATACTGAAACTGATACTGAACTGATAACCTGGTCAATACGCTAGAATCTGTCTTTAGGAGCTACTAATAACTGACATAAAAACACAAGAGCTAAATCTGGAGTCCGATATATACGCCCCATCGAGAGGAACCAATACACTTTGCTAAGGGTATAGAGGCATGACTGGTGTGATCACTAAATATGATGCCCACAGAGGGGACTTACAAACCTACAGGGGCATGTAGTTGTGGGACTATGAGGGTGACTTACCCTAGTCCAACTCGGTGTTAATCCTACTCCCAACTGAATCTATGTATATTAGAACATAACTGAAATACAATAGATAGCTCACTGTTCTGACATGCTAACTGAAAATGCAACATTAATGTCCTGATAATGAAACATTTGAAACTGATACATGTATATATGTACAAACTGGCCTAGCAATTGTGATTCATGAACTAAACGAATCAACACATCTAGGGTTCTGAATTTCATGCAAGAAACTAAGCAACGATGTTACAAAATCATGTAATCTGATTTGGAGTATTCTAACAACTAAATCACAATAATTATCTGAAATTCTAGAAACCGTAGGTCGAAGCAATATTTAGGGAATCAAGGTTCTGACTAACATCTAGGGACCTAGTGGGTGAAAGGAACCCACTAGTGAAATCCCACATACCTAGTGATGAATTCCACGGAGAAATCTTTCGATTTCGGGGCTGAACTGATGAAAACCTGTTGCGTTCTTGGACTAGGGCTTGGTCGACTCTTTTTCCTTCTTTTCGTTCAACTTGGATGAAATTTTGGAGAATGAGTTGACTTGGGTAAGTTCTAATTAAGTTACTAGGCTTAAACTGACAAAAACTACGTAGTTTAGGGGTTAAACGACGTAGTTTAGGGGTCCAACGCATAGGGAAAAGACCAATCGACCCCTGACTTAAAAGTTGTCGGGGGTCACCGACGGACTAGACAGACGGACCGTCGTCGGACCGACGGACCGTCGTCGGACCGACGGTCCGTTCTGGTCGCTGGAACTGGGGGTCTTGATCCATGGACAAGGACCACGGCCCATGGTCTGACCTACGATCCATGGGTCCGGCCGTGGGTCGACCCTTAGCCAATTTTCTAGGCTTTTCTAGGAGGGGGTTGCAGGTGGTGAACCACGGGCTACTAGGATGGACCCTGGGTCACCCTACGGTCCATGGATGGTGCCCGTCGGTAGCACCTGTAACTTCTGAAATATGCATTTTGGTAGTTCAAGCATACGGGGTGTTACATTATCTCCCCCTTGGGAATAGTCTTTCTCAAATGAAGGCTAAACTAGCTGAAATTGAGGGAGAGAGTTGTAAACCCTACCACTAAGTACTGGAAACTGAAATCTGACTGAACTAAGTTCCAAGAACATGCAAATACACTGAAAATGCAAGACTAACTGAAGGAACAAAATACTAAGACTGAATTCATGCAAGAGTAACTAAGAGACTGGAGAGGAGCTATTACCTCAAGCTGGAATGGAATCAGAAGAAAAGAGATGAGGATACTTGGCCTTCATGGCTCCTTCTGCCTCCCAAGTAGCTCCCTCTACGGACTAACTCCTCCACAAAAGCTTAACTGAAGCGACTTCTTTGATTCTTAACCTTCGAACCAGACGATCAAGAATCTGAACTGGCACGTCCTCATAAGTGAGACTATCCTTCACGGCCACACTTTCTAAAGGTACTATAGATGCTGGATCACCCACACACTTCTTCAACAACGAAATGTGAAAGACTGGATGGACTGCTGCTAGTTCTGCTGGCAACTCTAACACGTAAGCCACTTAACCAATTCTTTTCAAGATCTTGTAAGGACCTACATATCTGGGACTGAGCTTCCCTTTCTTTCCAAATCTCATCACCCCCTTCATAGGTGACACTTTCAGGAAAACCCAATCATCAATGTGGAACTCCAAGTCCCTTCTCCTTACATCTGCATAGGACTTCTGACGACTCTGCGCTGTCTTAAGTCTATCTCTGATGAGCTGAACTTTTTCCATAGCATCATGAACCGAATCTGGCCCTATCAAGGCTGCTTCACCTACTTCAAACCAACCAACTGGAGATCTGCATCTACACCTATATAATGCCTCATAAGGGGCTATCTGAATATGGGAATGGTAGCTATTATTGTAGGCGAACTTTATAAGAGGAAGGTGATCATACCAACTACCCTTGAAGTCGATCAAACGAGCTCTCAATATGTCCTCTAAGGTCTGAATGGTACGCTCTGCCTGACCATCCGTCTATGGACGAAATGTTGTGCTAAGATTTACATGGGTACCAAGACCTTTCTGAAATGACTTCCAGAATTGAGAAGTAAACTGAGGACCTCTATCTGAGATGATAGACAAAGGAACCCCAAGCAACCTGACTATCTCATTAATGTAAAGCTTGGCATAGTCTTCCGCCAAATCTGTAGTCTTAACGGCCAAAAAGTGAGTAGACTTAGTAACTCTGTCTACTATCAACCAAATGGAGTCATGCTGTCTGCGAGTATGAGGTAAACCTGGAATGAAGTCCATGTTGATCACTTCCCACGTCCAAGTAGGAATGTTGATCTCTTGAGTCATACCCCCTGGTTTCTGATGTTCTACCTTCACTTGCTGACAATTGGGGAACTTAGCCACAAAATCTTCTATATCCCTTGTCATGCCATTCCACCAAAAGACTTCCCGCAGATCACAGTACATCTTAGTGGCACCTAGAGGAATAGAATACCTGGAGTTATAGGCTTCTGCAAGAATCTGCTGTCTCAACTCACCCACCTTAGGAACACATTAACGGCCTTGATAGCGAAGCACACCATCTCCCCCTGGGGAGAAAAGTTCAACCCTCTGCTGATGAACTGCACCCTTCAGTTGAAGCAATAAAAGATCACTTTCTTGTTTTTCCCTAACCTCCGCTACAAATGAAGATTCTGACCCATTCTGAACTGTTACACCATCATCTGATATGCTCATGAGGCAAACTCCTAAACCAGCAAGATAGTGAACATCCTTCGCTAATTCCTTCCTTTCTTCCTCAACATGCGCTACACTACCCATAGATAGCCTACTAAGAGCATCTGCTACTACATTGGCCTTACCATGATGTTAAAGCACATTCATATCATAGTCCTTGCAGAACTCAAGCCATCTTCTCTGGCGAAGATTCAAATCTTTCTGGGTGAAAACATATTGAAGGCTTTTATGGTCTGTGAATACATCTACGTGAACACCATATAAGTAATGTCTCCAAATCTTAAGGGCAAATAGCACTGCTACAAGCTCGAGGTCATGAGTCGGATAGTTCTTCTCCTACACCTTAAGTTTTCTAGAAGAATATGCTATAACCTTACCTCACTGTATCAACACACAACCTAGGCCGACTCTGGACACATCACAATAGATAACATAACCGTCTGAACCCTCTGGTAGAGTCAAAACCGAAGTTGTAGTCAACCTAGTTTTCAGTTCTGCGAAGCTCTTCTCACACTCTTCTGACTACTAAAACTTAACCTTTTTCTGAGTCAACTTAGTCAATGGAGAAGCTATGGATAAAAATCCTTTCACGAACCTTCTATAATAACCAGCCAAACTCAAGAAACTTCTGATATCCATTGGAGAGGTGGGTCTGGGCCATTATTTTACTGCATCAATTTTCTGAGAATCCACTCGGATCCCTTCGCTATATACTATATGCCCAAGGAAATCAATTGATTGCAACCAAAACTCACATTTGCTAAACTTAGCAAACAACTGGCGATCTTTGAGAGTTTGCACGACAACCCTCAAATGAGTCGCATGTTCTTCCTTATTCCTAGAGTAAATGAGGATATCATCAATAAAGATGATAACGAACAAGTCCAGATACTGCTTGAACACCTTGTTCATCAAATCTATGAAAGTTATAGGAGCATTGGTTAGTCCAAATGACATAAATACGAATTCATAATGACCGTACCGAGTTCTGAAGGCTGTTTTCGGTATGTCACTATCTCTGACTCTGAGCTGATGATAACTGGATCTGAGGTCTATCTTCAAAAAATGACTAGCACCCTACAGTTGGTCAAACAAGTCATCAATCTTGGGTATATGATACTTATTCTTGATTGTGAATTTGTTCAACCGTCGATAGTCAATGCAAATCCTGAGAGAACCATCCATGTTTTTCACGAATAACACTAGCGCACCGCATGGCGAAATACTGGGTCTGATGAAGCCCTTATCTAGAAGGTCTTTCAACTGATCTTTCAATTCCTTAAGCTCAGCTGGAGACATTCTGTAAGGAGGAATAGAAATAGGCTGGGTATTTGGAAGGAGATCAATTCTGAAGTAAATTTCCCTTTTGGGAGGAACTCCGAGAAGATCTTCTGGAAACTCGTTGACTAATGGAACTGACTCAAGAGTTGGGGTCTCATAGCTTATATCCTTAACCTAAACAAGATGATAGATATACCCCTTGGAACTCATCTTTCTGGCCTTAAGGCAAGAGATGAATCGACCCATAGGCACTGAGCTACTACCCTTCCATTCTAAGACTGGTTCGTTTGGAAACTGAAACCGAACGATCCTAGTTCTACAATCGACTGAGGCATAAAAGGAATGTAACCAATCCATGCCTAGAATGAAATCAAAGTCTACAATTTCTAAGTCTAAAAGATCTGCGGAGGTGACTTTCTGAGAGACTATGATAGGGCAATTTCTGTATACCCGTCTATCCATAACTGGGTCACCAACTAGGGTAGAGACTGAGAAGGGTTCTGGAAGAGTTTCTGGACTGACACCAAAGTTGACTGCTATATATAGAGTTACAAAGGAAAGAGTAGCCCCTGGATCTAACAAAGCATAAACATCTAAGTGAAAGACACGTAACATATCAGTGATCACATCAGGAGAATCTTCCTGATCCTGGCGAGCCTGGAGAGCATACAACTTGTTCTGGCGCTGACCGCCACCTGTACCAGATGAAGCACCCTGCTGAGTTAGGAGACCTGCTGGTGCTGCTGGAGCTGTATACTGAGCCCTACTAGTGTTACCTCCCTGTCCCTGTTTAGAATATGGGCAATCCCTCAACCCGTGACCAGGCTGACCACACCCAAAACATCCTTCCTTTCCTGCAAGACACTCGCCCAGATGGTTCTTACCACACTTTGGACAAGTTGGGTAGGTTCTAGTACCTGAAACACTCCCCTGAGACTTAGAGCCTGATGCCCTACCCTTCTGATCCTGTCCAAACCCGGAGGATGGAGCACTAGCTGATGAAGGTGCTTGGGTTGTAGATTTCTGCTGAAACTGTCAGCGATTTCCACCACCTGATTTCTGCTGAGAGTAATCATAGTTGCCTGTCCTGGCCTTCTTGTTCTCCTTAGCCTGCTCCCTAAGCTTATCTCTCTCAACCTGCTCAGCTAGTGTTATGAGCCTAGAGATGTTCATATTCTCCAGCAACATAGCATTTCTACACTCCGTCTTCACTAAGTCAAATACCCTATATAGAAACTTGTTCATTTGACCCCTGGAATCGGCAACCATGTGAGGAGCATACCTGGAGAGTTGGGTGAACTTGAGCCCGTACTCTTAGACTGACATGCTACGTTGCCTCAAATTCATGAACTCCTGAGGTTTTGCCTCCCTCAACTCTCTTGGAAAGAACCTGTCCAGAAAAGTCTCACTGAACTCCCAAGTGATAGGAGCCGCATCCGTACCCCTGTTTTGTTTCCATTGAGTAAACCAGATGTGAGCTACATCCTTAAGTTGGTACGATGCCAACTCTACCCTATCATTACCAGTCACTTGCATCACTCCAAAGATCTTCTTGACCTCATCTATGAAGTTTTGAGGATCCTCACCAACTTGCGACCCTAAAAACTCAGGCAGATTCATCCAAATAAAATCACGAACCCTGGCTGCTACTGATCCACCACTAGCATTTGCAGGAACTGGAACCTCTGGTTGTTCTTGTTAGTCACACTCTGAGCCAAAAGCTGAATCGCATTCTGAAACTCTGCATTCGAAACTTCCTAGTCTGGGACTGTAGGAACTGTGTTAGCATTGCGGGCATTCACATTCCTTGTGTAAGCTCTACGAAAAGGCATGAACTGAAATGCATAACGACAAGTTAGAAATGAGAAGTTGGATCATACCTCACACACGATAAGAGTATCAAGAAAGTGAAGTTTTCCTAAAACACCTCATCGACTCCCTCTCATTAGATGTAGTGCACTTCACACCTATGAAAAAGACTCTACTTAGTGCGGATTTTTAGACATCCTAGGACACTTAAACCTAATGCTCTGATACCAAGTTTGTCACGCCCTGAAGCTACCCGAGGGCGTAAACACAGGACATAAGATCACGAGCGACCCCAAGCTAACCCTGAGCTAGCATATCATAAGCATACTTATAAGAAATACTGTGCGAAAGCATAAGACATGAGATAAACTAAAAGTGATGAGGAAATACCCATCCTAAATCTGACTATATAAATACTGAAAATGAGTTTATAAAACTGAAGTAAACTCAAAAGCTAAAACTTAATATGTTTATGTCTGAAATAAGCCTCTAACTGACTAAAGTTGCCGGGACATGCCCCCAGCTAACTCTAGCAAAACTGAAACTAAAGACTGAAAGTAGAAACATAATCATGTCAATCATCCTCGAAGAATGAGGAATCACCACTGATGCTGCTGAACTGAAGACCGGGAACCGATCTATGCGTGATCTGACTGCTGAGGACCTGAATCTACATCACGAGCAGATGTAGCGCACAGTATGCGTCATTAGTTGAAGGTACTGAGCATGCAGGATAGAGTAAAGCTGAACAATATAACATAACTGAAAAGAGCATACCAATCAATGATATAAGATAACCATGAAGAATATGCTAAACATGTTGAATGTGAACTAACTTAATGTAGTTACCAAGTTTATAACATACTGAAACTGATACTGAATAATGAACTGATAACCTGGTTAATACGCTAGAATCTGTCTGTGGGAGCCAGTAATAACCGACATAAAATCACATGATCTAAATGTGGATTCCGATGTATATGCCCCATCGAGAGGACCCAATACACCTTGCCAAGGGTATAGAGTCATGACTGGCGTGATCACTAAATATGATGGCCACAGAGGGGACTCCCAAACCTACGGGGGCATGTAGTTCTGGGACTATGAGGGTGACTAACCCTAGTCCAACTCGGTGTTAAGCCTACTCCCTACTGAATATATGTACATTATCACATAAGTGAAATATAATGGATAGCTCACTGATCTGACATGCTAATTAAAAATGCAACACTAATGTATTGATAATGAAACATTTGAAATTGATGCATGTATATCTGTACAAACTAGCCTAGCAAGTGTAATTCATGAACTAAACGAATCAACATATCTAGGGTTCTGAATTTCATGCAAGAAACTAAGCAACGATGTTACGAAATCATGGTAATCTGATTTGGAGTATTCTAACAGCTAAATCACAACAATTATCTGAAGTTCTAGAAACCCTAGGTCTAAGCAATATTTCGGGAATCAAGGTTCTGACTGAAATCTAGGGACCTAGTGGGTGAAAGGAACCCATTAGTGAAATCCCACATACCTGGTGGCAAATTTCACGGAGAAATCATTCGATTTCGGGGCTGAACTGATGAAAACCTACTGCATTCTTGGACTAGGGCTTGGTTGACTCTTTCTCTTTCTTTTCGTTCAACGTGGATGAATTTTTGGAGAATGAGTTGACTTGGGTAAGTTCTAATTAAGTTACTAGGCTTAAACTGACCAAAACTACGTAGTTTAGGGTTAAACGACGTAGTTTAGGGGTCTAACGCATAGGGAAAAGACCAAACGACCCCTGACTTAAAGGTTGTCGGGGGTCACCGACGGACCAGATCGATGAACCTTCGTCAGACCGACGGTCCGTTCTGGTCGACCGTAGAATGGCAACTGGGAGCTGGAACTGGGCATCTTGATCCACGAACTAGGACCACAGCCCGTGGTCTGACCTACGGTCCATAGATCCGGCTGTGGGTCGACCCTTAGCCAGTTTTCTGGGATTTTCTGGGAGGGGGTTGCAGGTGGTGAACCATGGGCCACCAGGAGGGACCGTGGGTCACCCTATGGTCCATGGATGGTGCCTGTCGGTGGCACCTGCATCTCTGAAATCTGCATTTTGGTAGTTCTAGCATACGGGGTGTTACAGAAACTTACCAAACGGGAGACGAAAAGATCGAGAATCCGTTAAATCAATACGTCCCTAAATCTTTGTTTTATGTATATGGGTTGGATAGTATAAATATTATTATATTAGATAAGAGAGAATGAAATTGCCGACGTTAATTTGAAAATTGAATTGATGCACTATAAATGTTTTACTATTATGTCTTTTACCAATATGTTGGCGGCTATCAGTTGGGTGGTGATTGACAATGATTGTCATTAGATAATTCAATCATTTAGATTGAGTTATGTAGTATATCACATTCATTGTAAATAGTTTAGGTTTGGCAGACCGTGTTTCTGTAACTATGTGATTTCAATTTTTAAATATTATTATTTTGTTAAAATATTATAAATTAAGTTTTGATATATTGAGATAAATAATTAAATATTAGGTGTATTGTATTATATGAATTCCATTAGAGTTATGTTATTTGGAGGAATTGAGACTGAACCCTAGGCTTGAATATTTAGGAACGAATGAGACTTGATATATTAGTTTGTATCAAAATTTAGAAATTTTATTATAGATTTGGGTGTTTTTAAGTCTAGGCTAGATATATAGTAATATGGATGTCTATGGACTCATTTACTTATGAATATTGTATACTTGATAGATTGGAAATATTCTGAGGCATCGAGTAAAGGAAAAGGATTGGGGAGTTAGCCTTCTTGACTTCGTTTTTTTATGTGAATGTAGGTTATGGTTTAGCATATTTGATAGAGAGACTCTTATAAGTAATTGATAGTCATTGAATAATTCTGTGAAATTTTTTATGTACTTAA
>JAJONR010001668.1:0-69329 GCA_029582245.1 Solanum etuberosum
AATCCAAAATTTTATATTGTATCCTAGAAGTTTAGATTTATTTTGTTTTATTTGATTTTATTCATAAAGAACTAATATTTTCTTATAACATTAGATGAGTTTTAGGCATGTTAAAAAATATTTGTTTCAATTAAGAATGTGGTTACACATCCTTTTTTGAAACACTTAAAGGAAATTCAAGGATGTGGTGACACACCTTGGCAAAGTTATTTTAATAAAATATTTTATTTACTTAAAATCAAGATGTGAGACATAGAATATTAGGTACACACTCGAGAGAAGAAAGCAGTAATGCTTCGAAGCTATTAAATATCAAAACCAAGAATGCAATTACGCATCTAGGTTGAAACCAAATAAAAGTTCAACAATAACAATATGAGCGAAACTGTAGCATATAAAATATATTCAAAAATAATTTAAAAGTAGGTAGAAGTCAATAAAAGCGATCGTGCTAGAACCACGGGACTCGAGGAATGCCTAATAACTTCTCCTCGGTCAACATAATTCCTTACCCGAATTTCTAGTTCGTAGACCAAAATAAAGAGTCATTTTCTTTTGATTAGGGATTAAACAAAAAGGTGACTTGGAACACCATAACTCAATTTCAAGTGGCGACTCTGAAAAATTAAAATAATCCCTAACCGATATCGTCACTCTAATTGGAAAAACCCTTCCGCCGGTCGGAAAAAGGGTGTGACACTCACTTTAAAATTCTAAAATCAATGCATGGAAATAAATTCACAATGACTTTCAACATAATATCATCAACTATGGTTTATATGAAATAAAAGCTGGAACAACAACCCAATAATCTCAATGCATAAAATATCGTAGCATCATAATTAAGAAATCAAAAGTCGGAATATGAATACTATTTGAATTTATAATTTCATAGATCTTTGAGTAGAATACTAGATTTAACTTTTACAGACTAAATTTAAATGTAAGGCGTGAGGGCGAACTAGTCCAACACTGTGAATAGGTTTACCTACCTTGAAGAACAATGTTTTTGAATAATCTTGAAGAAGAACTTGATTGGAAGCCTTGAAACCCTAGCTTGAAGGTGAGCAATCAAGAAAACCTTTCTTGATATTCTTGAATTAGTTTCTTGAAAACCCTATGATCAAGAATTAAGATTTCTATTAATGATTCATAATTGTATGAAGGAATTTGAGTTGGAAAGAATGAAATTCTTGAAAAAGGATTTATTTTGAAGAAGAATCTTGAAAAATATTTGAAGTCTTATGCTTTGATTTTCCTTAGGGTTTTGCTTGAGATTTGAGAGAGAAGAGAATGGGAGATTAAGAGATGAAAATCGGATTGTTTTTAACCTTTTATGAGTCAAGAAATTTATTTTGGGATTTCCTAGGGGTAAAAAAATACTAAAACGACCCTTTTTAGTATTTTCCCGTCGGCTAAATCTTCATTGCACTGTATCAGGTTAGTAAAATAATCATAAATATTTACTCAGAGCACGGATTGACATAACATTTGTGGTTTCGGAAAGAAGATTCAAATATCTTTAATTTGATAGGCTATGAGCCACCTAACTCTTTATATTTGAAGAGATATGATTGTTTAAATTTACCCAAGTAGAATCTTATATCAAAACTTAATCAGTAAGGATGTTTTCAACTCAACTTTTTACTAGCGGATTCTTATGACCTTAACTCATCTCTAATTTTTTCCCACACTAATGAATTCACCTTAACACCTGTGTATAATTTAAGAATCACCCGATACTACTTTATACACAAATGAAGAATGGTTTGAGTTATAGCTTAGAAATTTTAGGGTATTACAATATCTCTCCCTTGGGATCATTCATCCTTGAATGGCGGTTAAACTGAGCATGGAAGGGAAATGAGTTACTATCACTATCTTGACTTTTAAACTTTCCTACTAACATTGGCGGAATTAATTTATACTAAGAGTTTTGAAATTGGACTTGAGCACATAAGTCACGAACGATATGGGTTTGAACATATTCATGCTCTATCTAATATTATCTGACTTCAAACAAGGATATGTGGGCATGAAGTTAGAATAGGACAACTATGCCTCATGTGATACGACTGCTAGATTTCAATCCTAGCAAAATCTCTAAACCACACCCTTGTTTTTGAATAGCTCACCTGATTAGCTGAAACTAATAACTCATTCAAGGGTATATGATTACTCTTACAAGATCTAAGCCAAATTGTCTGCTCTTATAGTGTTCAAGCCTAACTCTAAGTCACAAGGTGCTAAATATAAGGTGATTATACTAATCTAAATAACAAGACTCGGGTTTTATACTTATATAGGGAATCTCATCTAAAGAATATTACTACTTACCACCGTATTCAACAAACCCCGAGTCCTAATCAAGAACCATCTAATGTATCATGCATTCATCCACATCTTATCAACACTACATTCAAACCTAGTACTATAACCATTCCATGGACTCCTACTAACCGATCCTTATAAGAACTTCTCATCACCTCTACCAACTGAACTTTCACGCATTACTACCAGAAAACTGACTAATTACTCTCTTCTAACTATTACTCATCGTAAAACCTCATCTCCATTATCCTCTACATTTAAAAACTTAGATGAAATAAGCACACCACCACCACCACAATAAGAAACATCAAACCTCACCTATCTGTTATCACAGAACTACTATCAACTACATCACTCTCAAAAGTGAAAAGAAACACTAAGGGAGCTTAGAGCAAAAGATCATAAGCATGATTAATTTGAGAAATCTAATATTAGAATATGAATGATATAACATTATGTTGCTAGCTATTGAGAGTAAATCATGATTTTTTGAGACTGAGCATAGTATGAGACATGGGTGCTTATATGAATAGGTTCATATCATGAGGCTGATATCTATAGATTTATGGAGTAAGATTGAGATCAATGGGATAAAGGCTTTTCCCCACAATCTTGGAATTGAGAATAGATGCAAATCTGTCTGAAATATGTGAACATAGGTCATGAACACAATTCTTATATAAGAGACATCAACATGATGTTTTAATGACTGAACTTTGAGGAATATGCTAGAGTATGAATGGATCGATATATCACTTAAACTCTTTCTGAACACATCACTATCTAATTCTCAAAACTTGACTTGGTTTCTCATCTTATCATCTCCCCCATAGGTCTCAAGATGATGCTTTAAAGTTATGGATCTATTCCATCACCTCTAAACTAGTCTATACTTTTTTACTCTAATACTCGAAAAAATCTAATCTCATGGCTACTGTACTCTCCATGTGCAGACACTAAGTTTCCTTCATTCTCATAACCTTTTCCCACCTCAATAGAAGTCTTTCTATAATCGTTACTCGTATTGAATTACCAAGCCGCTTAATCTACCTCTTAATATTCTCAGTTTTCCTTCTTGGCCCACTTACACCGTCCTTTTTATTTCATATATACCTAATTGAAGAATACATGAAATAAGTTTAAGAGGTTCATCATAGCTACATATGATCCCGTCGACCAAACTCTTAAGGGTAATAAATAATGCTTATATCAACCTACCCCATATTTACAGCTCAACTATACTATCTAGGCACTCATGAAAAATCATAAAATTAATTAGAACCTTGTCTGAGTACATACAACCTCGGGTATACCTCTTAATTCTCTTGTTAATCTAGTGACTTAGCCACACTTCATTTCTCTCATCTAAGGGCCAAAATACCACTCTTGTACCACTCACATTCATTGCAAACTAACACCTTAATTCCTCACATTCTTTATGTCAAACTTACTAGATTAGATCTCAAAACTGACATCATCACCTCATGTTACCATTCTTTTATCACTACACTCATCTCAAATTCAAGCCTAGTGTCTAGTACTAAATACATATATCAATATAATTTCTCGCATACTATACTAACTTACGACTACAAGATAAAATTAAGAAACACTCATCCACTAAGACCTCATGACAAGTAGTCAATTTGTATCTCCACTGTACCTATTTATAAATTTCCATCACATTCCCTTTCACAACTTAAGTACTATTTACCCGTTACTAGACATCATTGCGAAATTAGTTCTATAACCCTCTGAATATCATGGGGTTCTCCCTTCAAAATCATAAGCCTTGCTTAGATATATCACCTCATGAATACTTTTCCCTTCTATTTAACACCTATACTTGGTCTTTACTAACACAATGACACATCAACATAAACTCCTTTCTTGTTAAAGTATACTCTAACTCATTCAAGCCTGTAACTATTCATCTACCTTCTATCATTAAATCTACATGAAATTATTAGTCCTTAGCCTACACATAAAGGAAACCTCATCATTAGTGACTTACTAGGTACATGTCTGCAACAACATAATTTACTTCATCAGTATCTCCCTTTCTTAGATTAATACACCTCTAAATGAATTCTTCTAACTCTGGGCACTTCTACTACTACTACTAATAATATCGCAAATCGCACTATCTTTCGAGTAGAAATACTACTTAAACATTTTAAAATACATTTTTCTTATGTGGATCTCCCCTAAATAAGGTTTAGAGAAGAGAGCCTGGGAATACATCTCTCTTTTAGCTTGAACGCACAATTCATATAAATAAGAGTGCATTCTTTGAGATCCAAACACTTAAGCTCACGCACAAGCTTCTCTCAAGCCTTGTGCAATCTCTTTACTTTCTAAAGACTTTACTTGAGAGTAACTCATTGATAAGGATCTGGGATTTTCTCTTCCAACAATCTTGAGTAGGAGGGGTAGTCAAATGGATTTGAGAAATGAATGAGTCTGAATAAGTTCCTTATGACACAGTTCTATTACATGATTTTGAGTATGAAAAAAGGAAACTTTTTTTAAATGTCTATAGTCTCTCATTTATAGAAATGGGGCCGTCACAACCACAAATAAGATCCTACTGACACAACTTCATAGACACCCTAGGAAACTTGAACTATGTGCTTTGACACCAAGTTTTTTCCCTCCCTGAGCCTACACCCTGGACCTGGATGACACTCGAGAACCATTGCTCGTACCCAAGAAAACCCTTGTCCTTGCTTACTACTAAGCAGAACTCTAACTCAAGCATACACAAGCATTAAAATAAAATAATCTTTTAAAATAATTTACTGAATCTCAAAACTATATGAAAATATTTAAAGTGAAACATAACTTTTTTAAAATAAACATTTGAAACTGAATACTGAAAAACTGACCAAGACTATCTATATGTGAAACCTCTAGTGTATAAAGATAGGTGTCTAATAAGATCCACGTAACCTCAAAAATGCTACTACTAACAAATCACAAAATTGGAGTCCTCTGAAAGAAAGGAGGTCTCACCAAAAGCTGACGAACGGATAATATGATCTCAATGGATATCCTACTAATGATCATAATTACTTGAATATGCATCATGAAATGTTACAGGTCGAATGATATCAGTACACTGAATGTACGAGTATGTAATAAGGCTAAGTAAAAAAAAATAACTGAACTGAATGAATAAAGGTAACTCAACTGGAGCATAATATAAATCATAATGAATATCATTAAATTCTCTTACTGTAAGGATGCAATAATAGTATAAAATTTATTTTACTTTACTGGAGTTTCTCTAACCGACAACCATCACAATTAGCCTTCTGATGATATAATGTCTTACCCACGTTGTCAGAGCCGCCCTATACCTTGCCGGAGTATAGGACACAACTGAACTGATGGATCCACTAAAAATCCTTCTTGAGGAAGGTGAGGAGCCACTCGTCTTGTGGTACAATCCTATCTACACTAGTGACGTAGGTTGTGGAGTTTGAGTTATCTAAACTCTTACAAACAATCGGTGTTCAATACTACACCCAAAATATAATTGTATGCTCATGTAAAAGTACTCTCTGGGTTGAGATAATTTCTCAAAAGATATCTTTAAAAGGTGACTGAAGTTGTACTAAATCTTTCTAAAATACTTTGAAAAGTCTTTAATCTTTGATGAAAACAGTACTATTTTTCAATGTAAAAATGATACATTTGGAACTATTAAAGTTCCCTTAGAACTCTTGAAATAACCTGTATTTAGGTTGTAATCATGAAAACTATATCTAAAAACATATTTTGATTTGATCATTGATGACTAGGGAAGTCGTACTGCATAAAACATTGATGGAATATCTAGATGCCATACTACTTAAACATTGATGGCATACTCGATTCTCATACTAATCATGAATCGTAATTCTTTTCTCAATATGAAAATACTACTTTTTGAACCATTTTTGTTCCTTTAGACTCTTATCAAAGGATACTTTAAAATACTCTTACACTCACTTGAAAATTCTAAAATCAATGCATGGAAATAAATTCACAAAGCTTTCAACAAAATATTATTAACTAGGGTTCATTTGAAATAAACGCATGAACAACAACCAATAATCTCAATGCATAAAATATCATAATCTCATAATTAAGTAATTAGAACTCGAAATAAACATACAATTTGAATTTTAAATTTCATGAATCTTTGAGTAGAATACTGGATTTAACTCTAACTAACATTTAGATATAAGGCGTGAGGACGAACTAGTCCAACACAATGAATAGTTTTACATACCTGAAAGAATAAGGTTCTTAAAGAATATTTAAGAAGAACTTGATTGGAAGCCTTGAAATCCTAGCTTCAAGTAGAACAATAAAGAAAACCTTTCCTGAGATTCTTGAATTAGTTTCTTTAAAATCCTATGGAAAAGAATTAAATGTTCTATAAATTATTTATAATTGTGTGAAGGAATTTGAGTTGGAATGAATTAAATTCTTGGAGAAAGACTTACCTTGAAGAAGAATCTTGAAAAAGATCTGAAAGAATCTTGCTGGGAAGTCTTATGCTTTGATTTTCCTTAGGGTTTGAGAGAGAAGAGAATGAGAATTTAGAGATGAAAATATGATTTCTTTGGGCCTTTTATGAATCAAGAAATTCGGTTAGGGTTTTCTTGTCGGCTAAATCGTTATTGCACTGTATCAGGTAAGTAAAATGATCATAACTATTCATTTTTAACTTGAATTGATGCACAATAAGTGGCATTGGAAAGAAGATAGAAATACCTATAATTTGATAGGTTATAGGGTATCTAGCCTTTTATATTCTAAGAGATATAGTCGTTTCATGTTGACCCAAGTAGAAGCCTAAATCAAAACTTAATCGCTTTGGATGCTTTCAACTCAACTTTGTGCTAGGGAATTCTTGTGATCCTAGTTCATCTTCAAATGTATTCACATACTAAAAAATTGACCTTAACGCATAAGCACAATTTAAGAATCACCCGATATGATCTTATACGCAAATGAAGAATGATTGAGGTCTTAACTTAGAAATTTTGATGGTGTTACAAGCAACAACTGGATTTTTGAGTCTTAGAACTTGAAATGGAATTTCATCAGTTCCATTAGCTCCGGAATATGGAATTTGGTGTATGAGTGTTGTCATTTTCTGTTTAGGGTTATTTCATGGACTTGAGCCCTTAAGTTGGAAGTTTAATTGAATTTAGACTATGCATTGACTTTGGTCAACATTTGGAGTTCGGACGCTCGGTTCAGATTTGGGGGATGATTTTAGACCTAGATGAGGGCAGTTTGGTATTTTGAGTGTTAAGTTAGTTTATGGCGACTTTCACAAGTTTTGGGTCAATAAGGCCTAGGATCCGTGTTTTAATAGTTCCATTGAATCAAAACATTGAGTTTAGTTGGGTAGAATATCTAGTTTGTGTACTCAAGATTCCTAACAAATCCCGAAGGTCCATTAAATAATTTTGTAACTTGAGTTAGTTGTTGGTTTGCTGAGTTTTGGTGCCTAGTATTTTGATCTTCTCGATCGTGAGACCACATCGGGCGATCACGTGGGGTTATTTTCTGCACCATTGCGATCACATGCATCCTATCACAATCACAAGTTAAATCTCCAATCACGCCAATCGTATGAGGCCTAGTTACAATCGCAATGGTCAAATTAAATGAGCTTACTTATTTATTAATCGCAAACGTGTGGGCTTGTGGTCGTGATCGTGATGAGCAATTGTGACCTGAACAATGTTCTTTTTCCAAAATCGGGGTATCAATCACATTTCATTATTTTTTGGGTTGAGAACTCTTCGATGGCTATTTCTAAATAATTTTTTGTATTGAATCATTTGGGTAAGTATTTGTGACCCTAAATCTTCATTTCCTATTTTGAACATCAAATTCTTGTTTTGAAGTGGCAATAACTTGGGATTTTTCAAGAACATAAGTCTTTAGGTAAAGTGGTGATAAAGGGTTGATTTCAACTTGTTTATCAATGGGGTTTTTACTAATGGATTCTATTTTTTGAGTAACATGATTTATAAAATTTTCCAAATTTGACCCTAGTTTTTATAAATGGGTTTTCGACCAACTTGGCCCCGATTTTCAAAAATCATTGATATGGTTATTGTTGGTTCTACATTCTTATTGTGATCCCATATTCATTTAAATTATAATGATTTGGAGACGGGTCAAAAAGGAAAGAATCAAGTACCAAAGTGATTGTTTGATTTCTTACGGCAAGTGGATCTTTTGGCTCATTGTCAAGTGTATTGAACCTCGTATCTCATTTTGTGATTGGGAGTAATGGAAATTTGTGAAGGGTTTTGTATATACTGTGTATTGTTAAATGATGAATGACTCTTGCTATTGTAAGTTGGGGTACAAATGAGAATCTTGTTGGTTTGAATAATTTGGTTGATGACTCGGATAATTGGATATTCATGTTGATTATCAAGATCATATTTGATCATTACACATATTTGCATTGATGTTTTACCACTGTTGTGATGATGCTTGTTGACACCCAATTTTACCCCTCCTTTCTTCAAGTTTATTTCTGTGAGCTTTTAAAATTACTAATAAGTCGAATAGTTTATACTTCACAACTATTCTAACTTATAATGTTATCGTAATTTTATATTAGACATTATTAAGACTATTACTTTAACCTTTATTATTTTTATCATCTTTTTATTATTATTGTTTAATTATTGTTTCAAAAATTACATATTTTTCTTATCTACATTTATTACTATTACTTATTATCGTCTTCTTTAAAATGATTGTCATTACTTTATTTCAAGTTTCTTACGTATTAAATTTTTTGTATTATATATATTGCACTAGTTATTATATAAGAATCTCAAACGAAACTAATTTGAAGAAGGAAAGACTACAAAATTCGGCCTAATAATAGCCCAAACAAAATGCAATTCCTCTCAATTAATTCAGCCCATTTGAAATCCAAAAGGCAGCCCAATAGGCCCTTACGTTTCAGCCAAGTTCCCTAAACATAACCCAAATTTGCAGCCCTAATTTAAAATTGATAAGCACCGCTAGACGTCTCTCTCATCTCTCCCTCTTTCAAGCAAAATTCCAAATCGCTTCAACCATGGCAGAATTTCTTCACCATTTTCGGGCAAGTTTTCTACACCTACTTTAGCATATCATCAAGATGTGTATAAGTCCAATACATAACATATACGACTTCAGAAAAGGGCTCACCATTTCGAGCATAAATCTTAAAGTATCACGTGAAGGGCATGTCCATCCAACACCACAACGTTTAAATTTCAAACATCTCATCTTCATCTAAAACTCCCGCCCAAATGAAAGCAGAGAACTTTAAAAACTCTTCTTTAAATACTTGCCATTTTAGCCTTTAGCAGGGGAAGGATTTTGGTTGCTAAGAAAATCATCCGACAAGTTTTTACACTCCCAAGAACATCACTTTCACATTCGAATATTGCTTACAAAGATTATTTTTTTTGAATCTCCTCTCTATCGCGCTTGACTTTATTTGAAGAACGAGAGTAGATTTGAGTTTGATAAGTCCCTAGCTCACTGCACCACACAAGGTAAAATCAAATCCTTCTCACTTCTGACATACTTTATTAAGCATCTGTGATTGGGTTAGAAAATAATGAGTTAGATATTTCTTGTCCGTAGTTATATTACAATGTACTAATAGATTTTGGGTACTGTTGTGATATAATAATCTCGCTTTAGGTTGTTGAAAATCTGATCGTAATGTATAAATGGAGTACAACTCTATGTTCTGCTAGATTTAAAACTACCCCATACTAATGCTTTGGCTAAAAATGATAAATTGACTTTTGGTTTAGAATTAGATATGCTAGCACGTACATAAATTGTATTTATTAACACATGCTCAACTATGATTTGATATAATAACAGTGAAACGATAATCCTACTCGCTTTCGCTTCCTGTTGCATTATCTTTAGAGATATATTTATGGGAATATTTTATATACTTAGTTTTTGGTATAGATGAGAATGTAACATATTCCCAGGGATGATTAACAGAATTTTCGAATGACTATTGTCCTCTTTTAGACACTATTAATGAATCGGATTTCTCCTCTTAACTTCTTTTCCTCTTTTCTTTGTTTACATGAACACCGGAGCTGATGAGTCCTACGAGTTCTACTTAAGACTCTATGTTGTCGCTAGACCAGTGAACCTGCATTCTCTCTCCATTCCTCAATGTCTGTTCCTCTCGCTCCCTCTTAAAATACATCTGAACAGAGGAGGAGCGAGAAAAAATTCCGAGAATGCAAGCTGTCCATTATAGCTTTCTTTCATGTTCAAATTGCTCAAGAGTTGTCGAAACTCGGCAAAATATTTCATTGTTTTGATGCATTATAATGACTTATTTATCTACATTTGCTTGCTTGCTTGTGTGATTCGAAACTAACCCTTAATTATTTGCTACCTATTAAGACATGTGTTTAGTATAGAATTATAGCAATTCAGGTTCTTCCCCTAACTATAGCAATAACTACTTTCTCACATATAATATGATACTTCAATTTAGTGCTTTATAGTTAGTTGATGGCTTAAATTTTATTTTCGTTAATCTTATAATGAACTCAAGTTTTTTTTATCAACTTTAGAATATTTTTAAACTCCTTGGGTTTAATAATGTTATTTTCCTAATATGAAATTACTATTTTTATTATGGTCAAGACGAGTCTATACTCTAAGCCTTTTAGTTTCAAACTTTCTAAAACTGAAGTTTTAAATCTATAATTTTGAGTAAAAAAATTGATTTTACTTTAGTATCTTTTGTTTCAAACTTTCAAGTTTTCTTGGCAGTAACTTTGTTTCCATGGATTTGACAAAACAAGGAATAATTTATTTAAAGAATTCGTCCATGTAAGCTATTTTTTAGACATAAAATTTTGTACTGTTATTTTAAACTATTTTTTTATCCAAACACTCTTTTATATGCTATTATTTCATTTTGACACTAAGCCTAATTAATTAATTAAGTCCGATCGGTTAACCATTTTTAATGGATCTTTAAGGATGTCTCACCCCTTTCCTTTAGATTAATAGAACCCGTACCTAGAATCTCATGTTTAGTAAGACCTTAAAATGAAGTTAACTTTACACAAAGACTTTAATCAATTTTAGGTGTCGTAATTCACCATAATAATTAGGTGGTGACTCCATGACTTAGTTAATTACCTTAGAAATCACCAAAATGTTGTACACTATTTTGACCCAGTTAAAATAGGGTATAACAATGCTCTGTGAGGATGAAAGGACTTATGGAGCGGGCCATACGTTTATGGCGGATTCATTGAGGGAACATGCAACACGTTTATGATGGATTCATTGAAATGAAAAAGGGATCGGGCCATATACCCGTTCCTGATGCATGGACTAAAGAGTCCCCATGAGTTCCGTACTGAGAGACAACAGTTGTGTATCATTAGGATAAACATGCATCACTCTGTGTGACATTGCACTACATTCCATTACACTTCAATTAATTATTATCAGTTGTGATTATTAAATGTTTTGGTTGTTGAGGTGCAATTTGTGATGTTCTATTTGTACTCTGTAGTATTTGAGTGTGAACATCAAAGTTGGGTTGATTGTCTATTGCATGTTATAGTTATGGAGGTTCGGTTGGTGTCGTTGGAGTACTTGTGTTCAATATTGCATTACTTAGGATTGCTAGGTTTGATTTTTGAGAACAATTATTGTTTGGTACTCACTCCCTTTCTTCTACACTTGTGTAGGTTACGAGTCTGGATAATCGTAATTACCCCTTCTTCTCTTCTACATTTGCGGCTTATTATGGAGAGTCGTGAGGCAATTGGTTGTCATCTCGGCAAGTAGTTCTTACTCCTTTATTATTTTTGTGTTTTTCTAAAAATAATAACATCGAGACTTATATTTATTTCGAATCTATTATAATACATTCGAGGTATGTACACGTGACAACCAAGTTTTGGGATTATCTTTGAGTTATTTTATGCTATATGCGCTATTGAATTTGTATTTGTCTTTCATTTTGTTTTGACTTATGCATTGGTGGGATAAAATAAGTGTTATCACGTTTGTTTTTGGTTAGTCATAGTTTTGGAAGTAATGAAAATAAATGGCATTAAGTTTTATATTAAAGATAATTAAAAAAATGACTTTTTAGTTTCATCACATTGCATATTTAATATAATTAAGAGAGTAAAAGGAGTGATTTTAGAAAATTTTAACATAACTCAAATAAGGAAAAAATAAAGAAAATCCCTAAAAAGGAAGAAAAAATAATTATATTTCTTTGTCAAACAGAAGTGTCAAATCACTTTGTCGTGTATGACAACTCTTCGTGTGTACCCTAGATGACACGCATATATTTGTAACAGGTATATATTCGAGATATGTAAATAATTGCCATGCGTAAAACAATAGTTATTTGTGTCATGTTTTCTAACTGAAATGTATTTTTAGTGACATGTATTTAGAAGATGAAAACTATTGTCACGCGTACAACAATAGTCGCTCGGGTGTTAAAGTGGCACCTTTTTCTAGGCAACATGTTTATTAAAGATGTCAGTTATGTTGATTCTAAGCTGATGATTAGGGTTTACATTTAGAATATTGCAAAGCTTTGAATATATTAAAAGCAAATAGTTATAATTTAAATTCCACTTGCGAACAATGTTTAGAAGCTACAACTCTTGAACCCGGCCAAAAGTGAAAGACACACTATGAAATTATTGATTCTTGGAATAAGAAAATAAGATACCTTTTCTTAGTCACAATTTTAGTTCCACTGATTTATGTTCACTAATATAAGAGGCTTTTACTTCCACATGTCTTTTCTCGTATTTGTATATCACTTATCGACAATGTTTAACTTTTCTTATTTTAGTTAGTTTTAATTTATCTCATACAACAGTTATTCAGGTGCTCTCTAAACCATGTGTTTTTTGGAACCAGGTATAAGATGTTAACAACTATTGTGCATACAACATCAATTGTTCGTGTGTATCAAAAACTAATGAATATTTTTATGTGACTGTTATATTTAGTAATTCTAACTTAGAGAGAGACTCAAGAAGTTACTGTTTAGATTTAGAATATGCAAAAAAGAGAAGACATATATGCAAAAAGCTTATTTTTTCTACCTAATCAATTAATTGCCGCTAACTTATCAAGAATAACACTACATTTCATAACAACCCTTTTCAAACATGCATATGACACCACAGTAACTTGGAAAAACTTTTCTACACGTGTGTTCTTAACTATATATATCCCCTCAAGCTAGATAATGATGAATGTGGAACACTTCTAGCTTGCGAAGAAGATGAAGATGCATATGCTTTGACAATTTAAATATCCCGATGAATATATCGAGTACTTTTTCTCCCTTGTTTCTTGATATTGTAACTATGTAACCTTGCACTAAAAAAATGAAACTTCACAATTGCTCAAATAGTGTTGAATTACCCCGAGCCCCAGGAATTCCAATTAAATGACCTCCATGAACATGGGATCCGGTCTACAATCATTGAGGATCAACTAGCCCCAACACTTTTTGAACGTAGTGCCATGCCCACTGTCACGGAAGGTAAGGCCCCTTGACCTATGTGAATGCGGCACATAGTCCGTGAATGCGCTAACCAACTATCCAAGTCTCTGCAAATGTGGCATAGACCTTGCAAATACGGAGACCAAGACCATTGGTCACCGTGAACATGGATAGGAGCTTGTGAACGTAAACAGAAAAAGTGGTTGCACCAGGTGATATCAGTTGGTTTTGCCCAATTTTAAAATCTTTGATAGGGTGCTCGGGATTTTCTTGGAATCTTGTGCATTAAAACAAACTATGATACCCCAAAAATATTGGCTTTCCAGACTTAACAGAAATGTTAAAACTTCCAACTGAGGTCATCTCGATAAAAACTGGGTCCCATACTTAGATTCTATTTTAAGCACAATACAACAAGGGGGCTAGGGGTGATCCCCAAAAACTCAAGATCCACACCAGAGGTGCTTCTAGACCAAAATTGACATTTTGGAGCTAAAAAAACTTTCTATAACACCTCAAAAATTTCTAAGATAAGTCCCAAATCATTCTTGAATTGCGTATAAGGTCGTACAAAGTGATTCTTAATTGTTCAGTTAAAGTCAATTTTTTTTACTGTGGGAATTATTTTGGATATGAATTAAGGTCACTAGAATCCCCTATCACAAAGTTGAGATGAATATTTTCTTACCGATTGAGTTTTAATATGATATTTTAATTGGGTCAACTTCAAACAATCATATCTCTCAGTACATAACGAATTAGGTTGTACGTTACCTATCAAATTTAAGGTCTTTCAGTCATCTTTCCAATGCCACCAAGTGTGCCTCATTTCGAGTTCGAAGTAAAATATTATGCTTGTTTTAGTGAAGTCATGTCGGGAAGGTGAAGCTTCACGACCGGCACCTCGTCAATTTTTTAAGATGGGGTCATTTTTGTCTTTCGCACATGCATTTGGTACGTAAATTACATCATTTTAACCCATATTAGAAGCCTAAACCATGAGGTTGTACACCTAATTAAGGACCTAGAATGTGTTAATCAGTTCTTTTACGTTCGTTAACACTTCAAGACATTATATCAAGGCTCCAAGAGGAGAAAAAGATTTCTTTGAGTTTCATTGATTTCGCTAAGAACTTCATTCTTCCAGGTAGTCATCAAAGTGTTGTACTAGTTCATCCTCACACCCTGCATCTACTTTCAAATCAGTAAAAGAGTAATCTAGGGTTCTATCTTTAGATTTGAGTATTCTTGAGATGAGTTGATTTTGAATTCTTGAGTTTCTGAGTTCCTGATTCTTTTTGGAATTCTATTCCTAATTATTGAATTGCTATATATTATGCATTGAGATTCTTGAGTTTATTCGTTCATGTCTATATTTCATCATGAACCCTAGGAATTTGGTATTCTTGAGATTAGTAGTATCGTTGAGTTTTGAGTTCTGAGTATTGAGTTTTTTATATTGTTATTGAGATCCTTGAGTTGATTCATTCAGGTCTATATTTCTGCATGAACCCTATTTTGAGTTATAAATCTTGAGAATCTTTTAAAGCTATCATTTGTGTTTTAAACTGAGTTTTGAGGAAGTAAAGTTGAGTTTGAGAAAGAGTATAAGGGAACTACGTATTTCCCAAATGTTTCATTTTTACATGAAGAAAAAGAACACCTTTTTTTGAAAAGTGAAAAGAGTTTTTAGAAATATTGAGTACTGAGCAGTTACCTCTTAAAGAGGCCCCTTTTGAGTAATTATCCCAACCCAGAATATATTTTTACATTGAGCAAAAAGAAACCTTATTTTCTAAATGAGTAATGAGTTTCATAGATATTTTAGAGTAGTTACCTCTTTTAAGAGGATAGTTTCAGAAATTATCTCAAACCAGAGAAATAATATGTTTTTATACATTTGAGAATAAATATATATTATTGAGAGTAGTATTGAGCACCGATATGGGGGAGAGTTTCACACAACTCACAACCATCATAAACCATGTCTTGCCAACATGGGTACATGATCATACTTTTTAGATGAATCCTTAGCACCTTCGGGCAGAGCTTAGTGGATCCACTTAGTTGAGAGGTTCTATATCCCCCCATGATATAAGACAATTCGAGCAGTGTGGACAAGACGTCGTATCATCACGCAGCTCATACTGATGGTTGTCGGTTAGAGAATCTCCCAATAAAGTAAAAGTGTATTTTTATGTATCACTTGTTATGTTGAGTTCAAATATGAGTAAGTTTTTTGTAAAACTTTAATTGATTTAACACCTTTATTTCTTTACATTCAGCTTGAGTATAGTTTTTATATGTTGCAATCCTTTCAGTTCAATTATTTGTTATTAACCTATATTACATACTCGTACATTCAAATGTACTGATGCCATTCGACCTGCTCCTCTTTATGATGTAGATATAGGTGTTTAGGATTATCAACAAGCCCTTTGTTGAGATCATTCTTTACTCCAGCTAGCTCTTGGTGAGCCTCCTTGAATTACGGAAGACTTCACATATACTTTCAGTTTAGTTGTTTTGAGGCATCGTGGGTCTTATTCCGACACCTATCTTAAACATTAGATGCTTCATAGATAGATAGAATTGAAGAATCTTTCAGTATTTACTTTTCCTTGAGATGTTTTTGCAAACTATTATACTTATCTTATTGAGTATTTTATATAAATTTTCAGTTGAATAGTTACTTTAGTTTGAATGTTCAAAATTCTGTTTTAAGCCTATTTCAGCTTGAATGAGTCTTCCGCTAAGTAATCAGCTAGGTAAAGAGTTCACTTGGGGATCCGAAATGGTTCTCGAGTGCCGGCCACATTCAGGGTGTAGGCTCGGGGCGTGGCAAACTTGGTATCGGAGAACAACGTTCAAGTGTCCTAGGCTGTCTATGAAGCCGTGCAGGTAGGATCTTATTTATCATTGTGAGGTCCACACTTCTATAAATGAGAGACTTCTAACAATTAAGAAAAGTTTCTCTTTTTCATTCTTTAAATTATGCAATACAACTGTATCATAAGAAAGTTATTCAAACTCATGAATTTCTCAAATCCATTCGACTACCCCTCTTACTCAAGGTAGTTGAAAAGAAAAGCCCAGATCCTTATCGATAAGTCACTCTAAGAAAAAGTATTCAGCAAGTCATAAGACTACAAAGTGGCTTGAGAGAAGCTCATGAGTAAGTTGAACTGTTGAGATTCGAAAGAATGCACTTTTATTGTTATGAATCGTGCGTTCGAGCTTAAAACGAGATGTACTCCCAAACTCTCATCTCTAAACCTTGTTTCAGTTGAGACCCTTATGAGGAAGTGTGTTTTAGAGCTTTGATAGTATTTTCACCTGAAAAGATAGTATGAGTTATGATATTTTAAGCACTAGTGTAAAAGTGTCCACCGTTAGAAGAAGGTATGTAGAGGTATAATAATCTAAGAAAGGAAGATACTGATGAGGCAAATTATGTTGTTGTAGTCATGCACCTAGTAAGTTATTGATGAGGATTTTTCCCTTATGGGTATACTAAGAAGTGATGAGTTTGTGTAGATTTCATGATAGAAGGTAGAGTAAGAGTTACTAGTATGGATGACTTAGAGTATACTTTAACCATAAGGGAGTTTATGTCAATGTGTCATTGTGTTCGTGAAGACAAAGCATAGGTGTTGAATAGAAGAACAGTGTAGTCATAAGGTGATAGATCTAAGTTAGGCTTATGATTTTTAAGGGATAACCCCGATGATATTCAGAGGATTCTAGAACTAATTAAGTAATGATGTATAGTGAATGGGTAAATAGTACTTAAGTTGTGAAATGTAATGTCATGGTAAACTGTAAGTATGTAGACTGAGAGATAAAGATTGACTGCTTGTCAGGAGGCCTTAGTGGGCGAGTGTTTCTTAATTTTATCTAGTAGTCATAAGTTAGTATAGTATGTGAGCAATTACATTTATATATGTGTTTAGCGCTGGACACTAAGCTTGAATTTGAAACGAGTGTCGTGATAAAAAGGAAGACAACATAAGGGTGATGGTGTTAGTTCTAAGATCTGATCTAGTAGGTTTGACATAAATAAGGTGAGAAATTAAGGAGTTACTTTTTGATAAGTGTGAGTGGTACAAGTGTGGTATTATGAATCTTAGATGAGAGCAAGGGAGTGTGGATAAGTCATTAGATTAGCAAGAACACTAAGAGGTGTACCTGAGATCATATGTAGTCAGACGAGGTTCCAAGTAAGTTAATGATTTTTCATGTGTGCCTAGATAGTATAGTTGAGATGTCAATGGGGAGTAGGCTTAAGTAAGCATTGTTTATTACCCTTAACAGTTTGGTCGAGCGGATCATATATAGTCAATGCGGATGACGACTATAGAAAGACTTCTATAGGAGCGGAAATAAGTTAAGAGAAGCATCTGAGAAAGAGGTATTAGAAGGAATCTTAGTACTTGCATATGGAGAGTTCAGTAGCCATTGGATAAGCCTATCCCGAGTATTAGAGTAAAGCAAATGTAGACCAATTTAGAGATGATGAAATAGATCCATAGCTTTAAAGTGTCACCTTCAATCCTAAGGGTGAGATGATAGGATGAGAAACGAAGTCAAGTGTTGAGAATTAGATAGTAATGTGTTCAAAATGATTTAATGTGATATATTGATCCATTCATACTATAGTGTATTCCTCCATGTTCAGTCGTTACAATATGCTATTGATGTTTCTAATAGCTGAACTATGTTCATGAACTATGCTCATACATTTCAGACAGCTTCACATCTATGCTCAGTTCCCAAAATGAGGGACAAGAACTTTAGCCCATTGATCTCAATCTTCTCCATAAAGTTATGGATATTTGATAATGCTCAACTACACTTCATCCGATTCTAAGTGTAGGCGGTCTCTAACAAGTATAAACCCAACAAAGAGTTGGGGTCGATCCCATGGGGAGTGATAAGGTAAAGAATTTGATTACGAAGTAAAATGGTGTTCTAATCTTTTGTAGATGTAGATATTTTCGCAAAAATTAAGTATATGACAAGGTTTTGACGATTAATGTCAAATGGGGGGATTTGGGTAACGAATTAACAACTACAAATAACCGGGAGTAAACAAGTAGAGAGGGTTTCTTTGAAGGGTGATAAATTGAATGCTAATTTCGCGTAATGGGTGATTACTAATTACTAAAAGTCGTTGAATCTAGGTGGGTAGGCTAGGTCTTGGGTACAATAGCCATTTCTCAATCAACTATTACGAATCAAGTGAGTTCTTTTGAATCTCAACAAGCACAACACAGATAAACAACCCATAACCTTAATAAATCTACTTTTTCAAGCTAGATTTTGAACATTGCATTCAAACCCACTTTCTCAAGCTAGATTCCTAACAACACAATCACTACAATCATCAACTAACAATTTAAATCTAACACTTCTTTCTCAAGCAAGGATAGAGTACTAAGCTAGGACTGCATTTGTAACTACAATTCCTCAATTAAAACACAAACTATTAATTGAACCCACTTCAAATCAACAATAAGATAAGTAATTAACAACACCTATTAGCTAATTAATGCATTCAACTACATAATCACACCCCCAAGAATGGGGGTTTTAGCTAAACAAAATAAAAAACAAGAAATCGTTACCAACGAAGTTTTCCATTAGGTTGGGCTACAATTCACAAGTCTCCAAATGTTCAAATTGAAGCTAAAAATCAAACAAACCCTAAATCTCTACTCAAAAAGTGTATAATCAATGTTTAGAATGTTGAAGATAAAAAACCCAAAACTTGGACAATGTGGGAACACCTTTTCTTCTTTTTAAAATTATATTTATACGTTCTGAGAATTTCAGCATCGGAGTCACTCGGCGAAGTAAGTCGGGCTTCACCGACCAGGTCAGCGATACGCCGAGTGCCCCATTTCATCGCCTTCTTGGCTTGGCCTTTTAAATAATTGCTCTGTAACTTTGGGCGAAGTAGGTCGGTGACGCGCCAAGTGCTCCTTTTCTCACCTTCTTGACATGGATTTGCACCACCTCTGTCTGTAATATTTGGCGATCCATATTGGTATCACCGAACATTTCGGCGTATCCCCAAAATTCTTGTCCTATCGCCAAGTTGGTTTTGTCCATGGGCTGGCCTTCTAGAACTTTAGGCGAGCTGGAGGTCCACTCGGTGACTCACTGAGTGTCTTTGGCGAGTACCAGTTTTTCTTTCCTTCAACTTTTTAAACTTTTTCGCTCCTTTTTGCCTCGTAGTGTCCTTGCCTTGCTCTTTTGCCTTCATTGCTGCATATTAACATTTTAACATCAGTTATGAGCAAAAAAATAGGCATTGAGGACATTTAATCGTTGAATATTAAGCTTGAAATGAGTCAAAATCCCCTACTCATCAACACCCCCATCTTAAACTTTTGCTTGTCCTAAAGTAAAACACAAAATCAATCAGTTCAACAGAGATGTCTACAAATAGTGCTACTTGCGATTCAACATAAATGCACATGAGGCTTAATCTAACCTAGAAATGTTCAATTGTGCACTACAAGTTCATCATCAAATAGAAGTAAAGCTCACAATGGTTGGTTCAAATGAAAATTCAAGTTCAACACGAGAATTCGAATGCCCTCACATCAAGAATGATTCCATGCCCACACAAAGATCATCAAAATTTAAGAATTAAGGAATCAAAATCAACTCTCACCCTCTCAAAGATAAACACATGCATGATTCTACCCATATGCTTGCGTGTATTTTCCCATCAATACGTCAGTCGGCTCAATAAAGATCACCAAGGTCTTTCAAGGCTTGTATCAGGGCTGAGGGTAGAGGTATGATTGTTTTGGCTTAGTGACTTCCACCTTCATGAAGCATGGCTTGCATTTCACTTCTTATCTTTTTTCTTTAACTCTTTTTGATTTTCACAATCCACCCTAAGTTGTTTGAAGCACAAAGATTCTTATATGACTCGTTGGACACCCATTTTCTTTTGTGCCTGCACAAATTGCATTGCAACATTCTTTTTCAATCTTCTTCTTCTTCTTTTGATTTTCTCTTTTTTTTTATATATATATAGAGGGGGTTCCATCTTTTTCAACACAATCTTTCAAGGTTGAATTTCACAAAGTTATTGCTCATTTTCTCTCCTCAATTTCCATCACACCCTAAGTTGTCTGTTAAAACACACCAATGCTTCATGAAGGTTTTAGGTGGGGAGGAAAGAGGCCAAATGTGTTCTTGTTTCATCCAAAGAAAAGGATAGGCTCAAATGGTGTGAAGCTAGGTTCACACTCTCACAAGGTGGTCACAAAAAGGTATAGCAATTTGGTTCACTCTCCAAATTTTGTCCCTAAGATCATTTCTTTCATTCGCCTACATTAGTCAGTAGGACCAACTAGGCAAGTTCTGGGTATCACCAAGGACATATTTCAAGGAAATCTCACCACACAAGGCATTCAACACAATCATCGATCAAGACTCTACAAATTGAGCTCGCGTGCAACGATCCTCACAAGACTCATTTCAACAATCAGCTAGTCACAATGAGATGCTTAGAGTTCACACATGACTTATGCAACTCAAATTTTCCACATTGGAATTTCACAAACATATTGTTCAATCAAGAGCACTACTCAAGTCATTGGTATTGATCGCAACCAATACTCAAATATGCAAGAGAACAACCATAACAATGATGAGATCTTCACACATACCCCCCAACAAAGGTAGAGCAGTTCCCTCAATGCAAATACAACGAATGTAACTAACAAGACGGGCAAGTAAGGATCATTAAATGAAAAGATTAGAGTAGAAGAGACTCTTCATTTCACGCCCAGTCGGCGAGCCGTTACTAGATACGCTGAACCATTCGGTGAGTCCTTGAGCTGAAGTTCGCCAGCAGAACTTTACAGAAACATAGCCCTCCAGTTGGAGCAATAATGCGAGCTCAGTCAGGCTTGCCGACTGGTTCCGTGATGCACCAAAAAATCATCCATCTCGCCAAATTTTCCAGAACAAGTCTCAAAGCTGGCCCTAAAATGGGTGGTGCATTTGGGCGAACGGTGGGGGGAACCGGTTGGCGATTTACCTAAAGGGTCGGTCCACCGCCCACATGCCATTCTTTCAAAAATGAGGGCTTCAACCTACACATTCACTAAACGTTATTCAAAACAACTTAAACTTGGGTTGCCTCCCAAGAATCGCCTTATTTAACGTCGTGGCACGACGTGGAAATGCTCTAAAAAGTCTTCCAAATACACCACTTCAATAACCGAGACATCTAGACATTATCCAAAATAATGATTCAAGCGTTGCCCATTTACTTTGAATGTCGATCCTTCTTTGCCTTCAACCTCAATTGCCCCATTTTTGAACACTTGAGTGAACTTGAATGGGCCTGACCACTTTGGCTTAAGTTTACCCGGGAAGAGTCTCAAACAAGAGTTATAAAGCAAGGCAAGATCGCCAAATTTAAACTCTCGTCGAAGGATTTTGGCATCATGCCACTTCTTCATTTTTTCCTTGTAAAGGGTTGAACTCTCATACACCCTCAGCCGAAACTCCTCCAACTCATGGAGTTGATTGACTCTACCTTTTGAATCATCTCCCCAATTCAAGTTTAAAGCCTTCAATGCCCATAATGCCTTGTGTTCAAGCTCGATTGGTAGGTGACAAGACTTTCCAAATACAAATTTGTATGGTGACATGCCAATTGGAGTCTTGATAGTGATGTGGTACACCCAGAGAGCATCATCCAACTTACGAGACCATTAAGTCCGATTTGCATTGATTGTTTTTTCCAGAATTCCCTTGATTTCTCGATTTGATACTTCAACTTGGCCACTTGTCTGTGGATGATAAGGGGTTGAAACTTTATGCTTAACTCCATATTTTCTCAACAACGAATTAAACAACAGGTTGCAAAAATGAGACCCTCTATCACTAATAATTACACGCAGAGTACCAAACCTTGTGAAAATATATCGCTTCCAGAATCGCACAACACTCTTCCCTTCATTATTGGGCAAAGCTATAGCTTCTACCCATTTAGAAACGTAATCAACCGCTACCAAGATATACTTATTTCTGAAAGAGCTCACAAATGGTCCCATGAAGTCGATTCCCCAGACATCAAACAACTCTACCTCTAGAATAGGATGAGAGGTAACTCATGCTTTCTCGATACTCCTCCTTGCTTTTGATATTGAATACATTGCTTAACGAGATAATGAGCATCTTAATATAATGATGGCCAATAGTAGCCACTCTGAAGCACTCTAGCGGCTGTACGCACCCTGCTATGATATCCACCAATACGTGATGCATGGCAACTATCGAGAATTGCATTTACTTCCACTTCTGGTACGCACCTTCTAATTATGTGGTTTGCGCATTCCCTAAATAGGTACGATTCATCCCAGAAGTACCTCTTTACATCGAAGAAGAACTTTTTTTGTTGATAAAAATTTAGTCCCTCTGGCATAATTCCACACACTACATAGTTTGTGAAGTCAACATACCAGGGTGAGTTTCCATGGGTTACCCTCATCACTTCTTCTTCGGGAAATACTTCCTCAATGTCCCTCTCACCGGGATCAACAATATTGGTTTCCAGCCGAGACAAGTGATCCGCCTTTTGGTTCTCACACCCTTTTCGATCTTTGACCTCGAAATCAAACTCTTGCAACAACAACACCCACTGAATCAATCTTTACTTTGCATCTTTCTTAGCCATCAAATATCGAATTGCAGCATGATCCATGTGCACCACCACTTTAGTACCCAACAAATACGCTCTAAATTTCTCAAAAGCATACACCACCACTAGAAATTCCTGTTCAGTGACTGTATAATTCTTTTGAGCTACATTCAAGGTCTTACTCTCATAATAAACAAGGTGAAATAGCTTGCCTTTTGTTGAACAAGAATAGCTCCCAAAGCTACACCACTAGCGTCACACATGAGTTCGAACGGAATACTCCAATCAGGGGCAACAATGATAGGAGCCAACACTAGGTTTTTTTTAAGCACCAAAATGTTTTTAGACAAGGTTCATAAAAGTTGAAAGTGGATTATTTTTTTAGTAACTTGCAAAGGGAGTGAGCTACCTTGGAAAAATCCTTTATAAAAAGCCTGTAGAAACCTGCATGGCCTAGAAAACTCTGGACACCTTTCACCAAAATAAGCGGGGGTAGTTTAGCAATGACTTCGACTTTAGCTTTATCTACTTGCATTCCTTAACCTGAAAGTTTATTCCCCAAAACAATACCCTCTTTAACTATGAAATGACAGTTCTCCCAATTTAGAACAAGATTGGTTTTGATGCATCTTCATAGTACCTTCCCAAGGTGTTAAAGACAGGCTTCAAATGAATCACCAACAACCAAAAAATCATCCATAAAGACCTTCATTGAGTCTTCAACCATATCGGTAAATATAGAAAGCATACATCGTTGAAATGTTGCCGGGGCATTGAACAACCCAAAAGGCATTCTCTTGAAAGAAAATGTTCCATAGGGACATGTAAAAGTGGTTCTCTTGATCTTCCTGTGCAGTAGAAATCTGGTTGTACCCGGAATAACCATCTAGAAAGCAATACCATCCACACCCCGTGAGCCGATCAACCATTTGGTCCATAAATGGCATAGGAAAATGATCTTTCTCAGTCCATGCATTCAATTTCCGGTAGTCCATGCATACACGCTGCCCGTTAACCGGTCTCATAGGCACAAGTTCCCCTTTTTCATTTGGAACTACAGTGATGCCTCCTTTCTTTGGTACACATTGCATGGGACTCACCCATTTGCTATCCGCAATAGGGTATACCACACCCGCATCGTGCCACATGATGATTTCTTTCTTCACCACTTCTTTCATCGGTGGGTTCAGCCTCCTTTGGTGTTCAACATTTGGTTTATATTCACTATCTAATTGGATTTTATTAGTGCAAATTCTGGGGGGAATCCCCACAATATCATCAATTGTCCATCTGATGGCTTTAATATATCATTTCAACACATTGACAAGTAGTTTTACTTGCCATTCAACCAGACCTGCAGCAATGATAACGGGTAAGGTGTTGTTTTGCTCCCAAAAATACGTACTGATGGTGGGATGGGGGCACCTTCATCTCAAGTTTCGGTGGACGGTTTAGCGGGGAGACTTTCCCAAATTTTTAGATCGATGTCAAGCTTAAATGTATTTTTAGAAATGGGAACCTAAACCAGATAGAGTAACCACCACTTCATCATAATCCTGAATTTCTTCTTCATCATAATTCAAAAGTACTGCAACTAAAGGTTCACCCACACAAAACACTTCACTCACATTAGCAACTGCTTCATCAATCATATCGATGGTTGAGACCACATGAATGTCATTAGGTTGCTTCATTGATTTGCACACATTGAAAGTAACCTCCTCATCATTTACCTGAAATTTCAACTCGCCACTTTCGACATCTACAAGGGCTCTACCGGTAGCCAAGAACGGTCTGCCTAAAATAATGGGTACCTCAGCATCAATCTCGCAGTCCAAAATAACAAAGTTGGCCAGGAATATGAACCTATCCACTTTCACCAAAATATCATAAAGTATGCCAATGGGATGTTTAATAGATCGATCGTCCATGAGAAGACGTATTGTTGTAGACTTAGGTTCGCCCAACCCAAGTTGTTTGAAAATGGCATACGACATCAAGTTAATACTTGCCCCCAAATCACACAACACTTTTGCAAATGGAAGCATCCCAATAGTGCATGGAATAGTAAATGCTCCCGAATCAGCTTTCTTGGTAACCACATTACTTGTCATGATGGCACTACAACTATTAGACACCTCAACAGTTTCAAAATCCATACTCCTCTTCTTGGTGACCAATTCATTCATGAACTTTGCATAGCCCGGCATTTCCAACAATGCTTCCACTAAAGGAAGATTTATCGACAGAGACTTGAAAACAGACAAAAACTTTTGAAACTTTGCATCCTCATCCCTTTTTTTTAGTCTTTGAGGGAATGGTGGGTTAACTTTGGGCAACGGTTTTATAGGTTTCAAAGAAGAAGAAGTCCCCTCATGTGATGTTTGCAATTCATCGGTGATGAGTTGTCTTGGATTTTTATCAACCTCTTTGGGTGTGTCATTTTCCGGTTACCTCTCTACATCAATGGCATCATATCCTTCTTCACTAGTGTTTGCCTCACCATTCACTTTCACATTACCACCTACTGCTTTTCCACTCCGAGTCAACACTGCCAAGAATTTATCATGATTAATATATGAATTCACCATCATATCATTGGAAAAACTCCCTTGCGGTTTAGACTCTAATTGGGCTGAAAGTTGACTCATTTGACATTCAAGTTGCTTGATGGAATCCGAATGAGAGTTTACCTTCTTATTCAAGGATGAGAAATCTGCCTTCATTTCTTTAAGCACTTTGTCAGATCCTTCTACCTTATTGAGAATGTGAAACAGCAAATCATCTATCCGAAAGCTCCCAGAACTGTCCCTAGATATTGGACTATCACCCATGTGCATGGAACAAACATCATCGTCATCCTCTCTTCTCCAAAACTTACTTTGGTCAGCCCAATCTCGATTGTAACCTCTCCATCCATCCTCACTAAACATGTTCCAACCTTAATTTCTGCCCGGCCTTAGAGAGCTCCGACGAAAACCTTTCTCTAGTCTTGAAACTTGCTGCACCTCTTTGTTTTCAAATATCTCTTCAGCTAGATTCATAGCTTCGTAACCATTCCCCATGACATGCTTTTTCAATAGGTTCATTTGGGTCATCATTTTGGCCATGTTTTCATCTCGCTCTTGGTTCTTCTCAATTTGTTCCTTTGTCATCCCAAAGTTCAACGGAGACACTAGATCTTCTCTAGTGTACCAAGATCGATTGATTTTTGTCATCTCATCAAAAAGGGTAGATTCTATGTCAAACAGTTGTTGCATGATTCCTCCTCAAATGAGCTGGTCTGCCACACCCTTGTTGACTGAGTCGAGGCTCTTGTAGAAATATTGTAGCAACACATTGTACGGTAGTCCGGGAGTTGGACATTGGAGCAGCAACTTTAGAAACCTCAACCATGTCTCGTGAATAGGTTCACCATCAACTTTCTTGAAGTTATGAATGTTATCCCTCACCTTTACCATCTTTGAGGGAGGGAGAAACCTTACATAAAACACGTCAGTGAGCTCTCTCCAAGAAGTGATTGATTCCCTTGGTAAATCGTTCAACCACTTCGTTGCTTCCCTTATTAGAGAAAAGGGAAACAAACGAAGTCGGACGGACTCCTGAGTGATCTTCTTGAAAGAAAATGGCCCACACACATCCACAAAGTTTCAGATGTGATCATGAGGGTCCTCATGAGCAAGTCCTCCAAAGAGACCCTTCATTTGCAACATATGCAACATAGTGCTGGTCACATGAAACACCGCATTGTCCACAGTCGGAGGCAATCGAATAGCTCCCGCACTTTCCAATTGATCTTCATTTACATCGTATAAATTACCGATGTCATCATTTTTCCTAAGTTGTCTGGCATTGCTCCCATTAACACTCATCTCTTCATATGTTTAAGAGCACCCAATAAGAACACAAATAAGTTGATTCAACTACAACAAAATCAGTTCACAACTAAACTTCACTAAAAGAATTCTAAACACCACTCCCTGGTAACAGCGTTGTTTTTTATAATGCCCAACTACACTTCATCTGATTCTAAGTGTAGGTGGTCGCTAAAAAGTATAAACCCAACTAAGATTTGGGGTCGATCCCACAGGGAGTGATACAGTAAAGAATTTTATTACGAAGTAAAATGGTGTTCTAATCGTTTGGAGATGTAGATATTTTGCAACAATAAATTAAATGACAAGGTTTTGAGATTTAATGTCAAATGGGGGGATTTGGGTAACCAATTAACAACTACAAATAACTGGGAGTAAACAAGTAGAGATGGTTTCTTGGGAGTGTGAAGAATTGAATGCTAATTTTGTGTAATGGGTGATTACTAATTACTCAAGGTCGTTGAATCTCGGTGGGTAGGCTATGTCTTGAGTGCAATAGCCATTTCTCAATAAACTATTACGAATCAAGTGAGTTGTTTCAAACCTCAACAAGCACAACACAAATAAACAACCCATAACCTTAATCAATCTACTTTTTAAAGCTAGATTTTGAAGATTGCATTCAAACTCACTTTCTCAAGCTGGATCCGTAACAACACAATCACTACAATCATCAACTAACAATTTAAATTTAACACTTCTTTCTCAAGCAAGGATAGAGTACTAAGCGAGAATTATATTTGCAACTACAATTCCTCAATTAAAATACAAACTATTAATTGAACCCACTTCAAATCAACAATAAGATCAGTAATTAACAACACCCATTAGCTAATTAATGCATTCAACTACATAATCACACTCCCAAGAATGGGGGTTTAGTAAAACATTATAAAGAACAAGAAATGATTACAAACAAAGTTTTCCATCAGGTTGGGCAACAATTCAGAAGTCTCCAAATGCTCAAATTGAAGAAAAAAATCAAAAAAACCCTAAATCTCTACTTAAAAGGTGTAAAAACAATGTTTAGAATGTTGAAGATCTAAAACCCAGAACTTGGACAATGTGGGAACACATTTTCTTCTTTTTCAAATTTCATTAATACGTTCCCAGAATTTCAGCATTGGAGTCACTCGGTGAAGTAAGTCAGGCTTCACCGACCTGGTCGGTGATACGCCGAGTTCCCCCTTTCATCGCCTTCTTGACTTGGCCTTTTCACTAATTGCTCTGTAACTTTTGGCAAAGTAGGTCGGGCTCACCGACCTATTAATCGACGTGCCAAGTGCTCCTCTTCACGGCTTCTTGACATGTCTTTGCACCACCTCTGTCTGTAACATTAGGAGATCCATATTGGAATAGCCGAACAATTCAGCGTCTCGCCAAAATTCTTTCTTATCATAAAGTTTGTTTTGTACATGGGCTGGCCTGCTGGAACTTTAGTGTCACGACCCAGGGGTACACCCTAGATGTAACAAGGCGTACAAGACCCCGAAGGACCTCATACAATCCACTTAGCATATCATAACATAAAGCAATAGATATGATGCGGAAAATTTTAAAATTTGTCCATACAATCAAAGTCTTTATAAAAGCAAGAGGAAGTCTATAACACTTTGTCTCAAACCATATAAAACATGAACATCTTTGGGACGCAGCCCATACAAAAGTCTAAACATAAAATGAAAGAACATAAAGGAAATGGTGGCTATATCCTCGAATGCTATGAGGACTCACCAATCTTCAACTCCTTGCTCTACTAGTAACCTAGACACGGGGATGAAACTCAATATCGCCGGACCCTACATTTGAAAAAAATGTAGGCAAGAGTATGCATTAGTACAAAATGTTCTAAATATGATAGCTAGCATAACATCATAAGAGCATAACATAAGCATTAGTCAACATAAGACATAAGCATAATCTCCAACATAGACGTAATATAAGCATTTGTCAACATAAGGCATAATCCATGAACATAGGAGATACAACATATTCATAAGCATAGTCCATACTTAGACCTTCATTACATAAGAGAACTACTTCATAAGTAACTTCAAAGCGTACTTGTGCAATTCATGGATAAGACCCCATAATCCCATCAATACTAAGTACAAATTTTAGGCCATCATAATCATACTAACCATCTTTGGATCTCATCCTTAGCTTAATTCTCATAGACAAGGGAATCTTCACCTTTAGTTAAACATATCAAGGAAGGCAACTATAGCAACAATCCAAGCTAAGCATACATCATATGAGAAACACTTCATAAGTAGCTTCAAGTCAAACTGGTGCAATGCATGGATAAGACCCCATAATCTCACCCATACTAAGTACCATTTTAGGCCATCATACATACTCATTGGTTGGGGACTAGTCCCTCTCTTAAACTTTAGAACACTATGAGATACTTCTTTAAGCACATCTTAGTTCATCTTTATTTTGGAAACTATGAGATACTCCTTTAAGTATATCTAAGTTCCTTATTAATCTTGAACACTAGGAGGTACTTCTTCAAGCATGTCTTAGTTCATTATTACCTTGAACACTATGAGATACTTCTTCATGTGTGTCTAAGTTCATTCTTAACTTGAACACTAAGAGATACTTCTTTAAGTATGTCTTAGTTCATTGGATACAAAGATTGCTGATAGAAACCCAAACTCCACTAGGTGAAGGCTTCCATCTCATGAGACCTACTTTGGAAAAACCCGGACCCTACCATGTGAGAGTTCCCCCTTTACTTTGGAAGCCCAGACTCAACTAGGTATGAGCCTCGTTTACTATGGAAGCTCGGACTTAACTAGGTGTGAGCCTCCTTTACTTTTGAAGCCCGGACTCAACTAAGTGTGAGCCTCCATCTCATTGTCAATATCCTCTTAGGGCCAAGCCTACATCCCTTAGACTAGTTATTAAGCCTTACTTTACTCATATCTCATGGGAGGGTGTCTTTGACAACCAATCCATGTTTCAAGTGATTCCATCACTTTATGCACTCAAACATTCATAAGGTAGATGAGGTGAGAAAAGTCGTTCCACAACAATGCTATGTACTACTCTACCATTCTCATATAGGAATCACTCTCAAATAAATTACATACATAATTCCACATATTAGCTTTACTCTCAAAGCCCTAGAAATCAACATTCATAACTACAAGCCCTACTCTCAAGGCAATACTTCTTACAATAATCATACATGCCTAGATCACAAGACATTCTAGTCACAAGCTTTATTTTTAAGCAATTCTAATCATATCTCATCATAAAGGCTTGAAGCCAACATTTACTCATTATGATTAAACATATATACTTTTGATCTATTTCAATTCATGTCTAGATATTTCTACTCTCAAGCAATTACTACATGTCATCAACCCAAGAAGATCAGCTCTAAATCCTCAATTTCCCCTTCTTAAGACATAAACCCACATTGCTTCAATTTCATCAATTAGACTAGGGTAGACATGGAAAAAATATAATTTCATCGTATAACATGATTCACTACTAATTCAATCATAAAAAATCAATATCCACTCAATTGGATCCATAATCAACATAACCCACAATATTGAAGAAACCCTAACTTGAATTGGGGAAATTCTTCATCAAATTGTGGAATTCTAGGGGGCACCATGGATGGAATAATCCATGGATGAATAATCTATCATACCTTGGTTATAAAGTCTCACAAATCTTGAAACAATGGAGACTTGGCTTGACGTAGCTTGATTTTCTTCTTCTTCTTCTTCTTCTTCAGTTACTAGAGAGAGAATTATTTTGAGAGGAAATTGGGTTCTTTTTGGTGAATTGAAATAATGACTAGGATCAATGAATTTAGGGGGTCTAAAGGCTTTATATAGGTGGTTTAAATAAGGTTAAAATGACACAACTTAACCCCTAATTAATTCCAGAAAGTTCCATAAAGTCCTCACTTAACCGCCTAAGACCACACACTGCCTCACCCACGAGACCACGCCCACGGGCCGTGGGTGGACCCACGGGGTGTGCTGATCAAGCGTGGGTGGTGGTCTACAAGTGTGCAAGGCAGGTTTGGCACCTACGCCCCAATCCACGAGGCGTGGACCCATCCACGGGGTGTGGGTTCAACCGTGGACACTGCCTTAGGCAGTTTTGGGCAGTCTCTCTAGGGTGCTCATCCACGAGGCTTCCCATGGAGCGTGGGTCTAACCACGGGGCGTTGATGGCCCTCGTGGGTGACACCATGATGCACTTAGATGCTAAGCTTCCCTCTCAAGGCTACGGGGTATTACAATATCTCCCTCTTGGGATCATTTGTCCTCGAATGACGTTCTAGGCACTTCTTAAGGTCACGACTCTAGATTAGCAACCCATCATGCTTGCAACTCATCTAAATGCACACAACTAAAGGAGGAACTTCATCTCCAAGCTAAACATACTCAATGCAACACAAGGAAGTAGGAACTACATCTATCAACCCCAAAATGCATGAAATCTCATAACTAATCATGTTTAAGGAGGAACTACCATTTCCGAACTAAATCATGCTCAACATACACTCATGGAGCTCATATGCAATTTACTCTCAAAAGCATCTATTCATGGAGGAATCTCTTAACTCCGAACTAAGGCACCCTCATCAATTCACCTCATGAAGTCTATAGGCAACTCTACTCAATGCACTTCCAACATGAGGAAAACAATTCACATAAGTCATTTCTATCAAGACTTAAACTTTTTCATGAACATGCATATAAAGAAATCATGGCAACATATAAACACACATGACTTCATATAAAGAGTTATCACAAGGAACTCTCCCTCATAGGAAACTTTCATCTACTCCCAAACTTTCTAACGGAACTAGGAGGGGTGTCGGATCTAGAACACACTCTTTTCAACATAGAGACATGGAAAACAAATGGATACACCTATGACAACTCAATAGGCAAGGCTAACTCATAAGCACCCTAACCACATGCCTCAAGATCTTTAATGGGCCTACAAAACGGGGACTAAGCTTCCCTTTCATACTATACTCACTACACCCTTCATGGGTGGGATATTTCAAATAAGCCCAAGTCATAACCACTAGGAAAACACAATGACCTTGCCATCAAGGCACACCATCTTCCCCTTGGCAGGAAGCCTCACCAGACTTTCTAAGCACCATCTCTTTCAATTCTACTAAGATCGGATCAATACATTGCTTAACTTTCACATCTAACACAAAAGATGATCCGGAACCATCCTAAACCCATAAAACTACCCTTGGTAGAGTCTACTAGACAAACACATCTAGGAATTATCTAAACACCCTACTCACAATGACCATACTTAAGATCAATCTTAAAATATAACTAACTCGTTGAAGTTGGTCAACACTTGAACTCTTCTCCCTCACCTCAACTAGGTGGTACATGCAACCATCAAAGTCAAACTTCAAGACCAAACATAACCCAAGCTTAAGCTATATACTTTCACCCCTTCCACTCTCGGATAGGCTCCTTCGGGAACTAACAAATGACTATACGGGTTCTACAATCATATATGAGCATAATAGGAGTGCAACCAAAACATCACATAAATGACATCAAAATTTAACAAAGCATAAACACTCAACTAAGAAGCTATCAACATACCGGAATCCACATCAGGAGCACACTATTCTTCACCTCTATCTTGAAGTGCATAAAATATATTTTCTTAGGAGCATTCGCACCCGAACCACTAGGAGAAGCTTTCTTGTCCTCTCTTCTCTTAGACTTAATCTTAGGAGAAAGACCTTATAGAGTTAAACTCTATAGCACGACTTAGAGAGATGAAAAAGTGAGATTTTCTAATCATCTAATAGCTTCTCATTCATAAATGTGGCGCCCTTCACACTTATGAACAAGACTCTACTAGATGAGGTTTTGAGACATCCTAGAATCATTCTAAACCTTGTGCTCTAATTACCAAGTTTGTCACGACCAAGGGGTACACCCTAGATGTAACAAGGCGTAAGAGACCCCAAAGGACCTCGTACAAGCCACTTATCATATCATAACATAAAGCAATAGAAATGATGTGGAAATTTTAAAACTTTTTCCATACAATTGAAGTCTTTATAAAAGGAAGCGGAAGTCTATAACACTTTGTCTCAAACCATCAAAAACATGAACATCTTTGGGACGCAGCCCATACAAAAGTCTAAACATAAAATGAAAGAACATAAAGGAAATGGTGGCTATATCCTCGAATGCTATGAGGACTCACCAATCTTCAACTCCTTTCTCTACTAGGAACCTAGCCACGGGGATGAAACTCAATATCGTCGGACCCTACATTTGATAAAAATATAGGCAAGAGTATGCATTAGTACAGAATATACTAAATATGATAGCTAGCATAACATCATAAGAGCATAACATAAGCGTTCGTCAACATAAGACATAAGCATAATCTCCAACATAGCCGTAATATAAGCATTTGTCAATGCAAGGCATAATCCATGAACATAGGAGATACAACATATTCATAAGCATAGTCCATACTTAGACCTTCATAACATAAGAGAACTACTTCATAAGTAACTTCAAAGCATACTTGTGCAATGCATGGATAAGACCCCATAATCCCATCCATACTAAGTACCACTTTTAGGCCATCATAACCATACTTACCATCTTTGAATCTCATCCTTAGCTTAATTCTCATAGACAAAAGAATCTTCACCTTTAGTCAAACATATCAAGGAAGGCAACTATAGCAACAATCCAAGCTAAGCATACATCATATGAGAAACACTTCATAAGTAGCTTCATGTCCTACTTGTGCAATGCATGGATAAGACCCTATAATCTCACCCATACTAAGTACCACTTTAGGCCATCATACATACTCATTGGTTGGGGACTAGTCCCTCTCTTAAACTTTACAACACTATGGGATACTTCTTTAAGCACATCTTAGTTCATCTTTACTTTGAACACTATGAGATACTCACTTAAGTATATCTAAGTTCCTTATTAATCTTGAACTCTAGGAGATACTTCTTCAAGCATGTCTTAGTTCATTATACCTTGAACACTATGAGATGTTTTTTTCAAGCATGTCTTAGTTGATTAATGCTTTTGAACACTATGAGATAATTCTTCAAGTATGTCTAAGTTCATTCCTAACTTGAACACTAGGAGATACTTCTTTAGGTATGTATTAGTTCATTGGATATGGAGATTGCTACTAGAAACCCGAACTCCATTAGGTGAATGCTTTCATCTCATGAGACCTACTTTGGAAAAACCCGGACCCTACTATGTGAGAGTTCCCCCTTTACTTTGGAAGCCCGAACTCAAGTAGGTGTGAGCCTCCTTTACTTTGGAAGCCCGGACTCAACTAGGTGTGAGCCTCCTTTACTTTGGAAGCCCGGACTCAACTAAGTGTGAGCCTCCATCTCATTCTCAATATCCACTTGGGGCCAAGCATACACCCCTTAGACTAGTTATTAAGCCTTACTTTACTCATGTCTCGTGGGAGGGTTTCCTTGACAACCAATCAATGTTTCAAGTGATTCTAACACTTTATGCACTCAAACATTCATAAGGCAGATGAGGTGGGAAAAGTCGTTCCACAACAATGCTATGTACTACTCTACCATTCTCATATAGGCTTCACTCTCAAAGCCATTACATACCTAATTCCACATATTAGCTTTACTCTCAAAGCCCTAGTAATTAACATTCATAACTACAAGTCCTACTCTCAAGGAAATACTTCTTACAATCATCACACATGTCTAGATCACAATACATTCTAGTCACAAGCTTCATTCTTAAGCAATTCTAATCATATCTCATCATAAAGGCTTAAATCCAACATTTACTCATCATGATTCAACATGTATACTTTTGATATAATTCAATTCATGTCTAGATGTTTCTACTCTCAAGCAATTACTACACATGTCATCAACCCTAGAAGATCATCTCTAAATCCTCAATTTCCCCTTTTTAAGGCATAAATCCGCATTACTTCAATTTCATCAATTAGACTAGGGTATACATGGAAAACATATAATTTCATCATAATAACATGATTCATTACTAATTCAATCATAAACAATTAATATCCACTCAATTGGATCCATAATCAACATAACCCACAATATTGAAGAAACCCTAACTTGAATTGGGGAAATTCTTCATCAAATTATGGAATTCTATGGGGCTCCATGGATGGAAGAATCCATGGATGAATAAGCTATAATACCTTGGTTATAAAGCCTCATAGAGCTTGCAACAATGGATACTTAGCTTGACCTAGCTTGATTTTCTTCTTCTTCTTCACTTTCTGAAGAGAGAATTGTTTTGAGAGGGAATTGAATTCTTTTTGGTGAATTGAAATAATGACTAGGATCAATGAATTTAGGGGTCTAAAGGCTTTATATAGGTGGTCTAAATAAGGTTAAAATTACACCACTTAACCCCTAATTAATTCCAGAAAGTTCCATAAAGTCCTCACTTAACCGCCTAAGACCACACACTGCCTCACCCTTGAGACCACACCCACGGGCCGTGGGTGGACCCACGGGGCATGCTGGTCAAGCGTGGGTGGTGGTCTGTAAGTGTGCAAGGCAGGATTGGCACCTACGCCCCCATCCATGTGGCATGGACCTATCCACGTGGTGTGGGTCTAGCCGTGGACACTGCCTGAGGTAGTTTTGGGAAGTCTCTCTAGGGTGCTCATCCACGAGGCGTGGATGACCCTCGTGGGTGACACCTTGATGCACTTACATGCTAAACTTCCCTCTCAAGGCTACGGGGTATTACATTTAGGCAAGCTGAAGGTCCACTCGGCGACTTGCTTAGTGGCTTTGGCGAGTACCAGTTTTTCTTTCCTTCAACTTTTAAAACTTTTTCGCTCCTTTTTGCCTCATAGTGTCCTTTCCCTACTCTTTTGCCTTCATTGCTGCATATTAATATTTTAATATCAGTTATGAGCATAAAATAGGCATTGAGGATACTAAATCATTGAATATTAATCCCAAAATGAGTCGATATCCACGACTCATCAATATTAGCCTTATCGTATGAACCTTTTCATATAAGCACTCATGTCTCATAGTATGCTAAGTATAGAAAATTTATTATCTACTCTCAATGGCTAGCAAAATAATGTTATATCATACATATTCTTATATCAGATGTCTCGAATGAATCGTGCTTATGATTTTTGCCCTAAAGCCCTTTCAGTGATCCTTTAAGGTAATTATAAAAGTTGAGGAAGGATGAATGAAGTTTTAGTATGAGTAATAGTTAAGTGAGAGTAGCTAGTTAGTTCTTGATAGTAATGCGTGAAATTTCAATTGATAGAGATGACGCGAGGAGGTAGAATTCTTAGAAGGATTGGTTAGTAGGAGTCCATGGATTGGATATAGTTCTAATCTTGAATGTGGTGTTGTTACATGTGGATGAATACATGATATATTAGATGCTTCTTGACTAGAACTCAATTTTTTTTTCAATGTATTGATAATGAGTAGTATTCATGGGATGAGATTTCCTATAGAGGCATAAAACCTTAATCTTGTGGTTTAGATTAGTATAAAAATCTCATATTTAGGATCTTGTGATTTAGAGATTAGGTTCGAACATATCAAGAGTACACAGTTTAACTTAGACCTTGGTAAGAGTAGTCGCAAATCCTTGTAGGAGTTATGAGTTGTAGCTAATGAGGTGCGGTATTCATAATGGAGGGCATGGTTGAGACGTGTTGCTAGACTTGAAAGCTAGAAGTTGTATTGCTTAAGGCATGATAGTATTATTTTTACTTCATTCCCATATACCTTTGTTTCAGGTTAGATGATTTCATATAGAGTGTAACTATGTTAAAACTCATATCATTCATTACTTATGTGCTCTAGTCCAGTTTCAAAACTATTATTATCAATACGTCCAGCCTATGTTAGAAGGCAAGCTCAAAAGTCAAGAGAGTTAGTGGTAGTAACTCTTTTCCCCTCCATTCTCAGTTTAACCATCATTTGAGGATGAATGATCCCAAGATGGAGATATTGTACCACCCCAAAAATTTCTAAGTTAAGCCCCAAACCATTCTTTAATTACGTATAAGGTCGTACCGAGTGATCTTTAATTGTTCTTAGGTGTTACAGTTGATCGTTTAGTGTGAGAATGATTTTGGATATGAATTAAGGTCACTAGAGTCCCCTAGCACAAAGTTGAGTTGAAAGCTTTCTTACCAATTGAGTTTCAATATGTGATTTTACTTGGGTCAACTTCAAACAACCATATCTCTGTGCACATACCGAATTAGGTGGACCACTACCTATAAAATTAAAGGTCTTTGAGTCCTCTTTCGAACTCTACCAAGTTTGCCTCATTTCCGATTCATAGTAAAACGTTATGCCTGTTTTAGTGCAACTTTGTCAGGTAGGTGAAGCTTAACGGCCGGCAATATGGCCCTTGAAGTGTTTCACGAACCGTGAAGCCTTAAACGGTCTGTGAAGTCTCCCTTTTAAGGCACCTTGTTAGTTTTTTAAGCTGGGGTCATTTTGATCTTTCCCATATGCATTTGATACTTAAACTACATTGTTTTAACCTATTCTAAGCCTAAACTACGACGTTTTACACCGAATGAAGGTCTTAGAAAGTGTTAATCAATTCTTTTACGTTCATTAACACTTCAATACCTTAGAGAAAGGTTCCAAGAGGAGAAAATCTAGTGTTCAAGCGTTCTTCGAGTTTTGTCGATTTTGCTAAGAACATTGTTCTTCCAGGTATGTAAGGTTATCATAGTGTTGGACTAGTTTTTCCTCACGCCTTGAATATACTTTCAAGTTAGTAATAGAGTAATCTATGTTTCTTGAGTTCCTGATTCTTTTTGAAATTCTATTCGTATTTATTGAATTGCTAAATGTTATGCATTGAGATTCTTGAGTTGGTTCGTGCATGTCTATATTTCAGCATGAACTCTATAAATTGAGTATTCTTGAGATGAGTAGTATCATTGAGTTCTAAGTTCTGAGTATTGATTTTTCTATATTTTTATTGAGATCATTGAGTTGATTCATTCATGTCTATATTTCAACATGAACCACATTTTGGGTTATAAATCTTGGGAATCTTTTAAAGCTAACATTCGTGTTTTAAACTAAGTTTTGAGGAAGTAAAGAGGAGTTTGAGAAAGAGTATAAGGGAACTAAGTATTTCTCAAATGTTTAACTTTTACATGAAGAAAGAGAATACTTTTTTTGAAAAGGTAAAAGAGTTTTCAGAAAGATTGAGTATAGAGTAGTTACCTCTTAAAGAGGCCCCTTTTGAGTAATTATCTTAATCCAGAATTTATTTTTACATTAAGCAAAGAAAAACCTTGTTTTCTAAATGAACAATGAGTTTTAGAGATATTTCAGAGCACTTACCTCTTTTAAGAAGATAGTCTGAGCAATTATCTCAAACCAGAGAAACAATATTTTCTATACATTTGAGCAAGAATATATATTATTGGGAGTAATATTAGGCACCGATATGGGGGAGAGTTCAGACAACTCACATCTTCCATAAACCATATCTTGCCAACATGGGTACAAGATCATACTTTTTAGATGAATTCTTAGTGCCTTCGGGCAGAGCTTAGTGGATCCACTTAGTTAAGAGGTTCTATATCCCGGCATGATATAGGACAGTTCTGGCATCATGGAGAAGACGATGTATCATCACGTAGCTCATAGTGATAGTTGTCGGTTAGAGAATCTCCCAATAGAGTAAAAGTGTATTTTTATATATCTCTTATTATGTTGAGTTCAGTGATGAGTAAGTATTTTGTAAAACTTTAAATGATTTAACTCCTTTATTTCTTTACATTCAGCTTGAGTATAGTTCTTATCTATTACAGTCCTTTCAGTTCAATTATTTGTTATTTAGCTATATTACATACTCGTACATTCAAATGTAACGATGTCATTCGACCTGCATCTTTTTATGATTCAGATACAGGGGTTTAGAATTATCAACAAGTGCTTCGTTGAGATCTCTCTACACTCCAGCTAGCTTTTTGTGAGCCTTCTTGACTTCGAAAGGACTTCACATTTATTTTCAGTTTATTATTTTGGAGGTGTCGTGGGTCTTGTCCCGACACCTATCTTAAACATTAGAGGCTTCATAGATAGATAGAGATGAAGTCTTTCACTATTCACTTTTCCTTGAGATGTTTATGCAACCTATTATACTTATGTTATTGAGTATTTTAGACACATTTTGAGTTGAGTATTTACTTTGAGTTTAGATGATCAAAATTGTGTTTTTAAGCCTATTACCACTTGAATGAGTCTTCCGCTGACTAGTCAGCCAGGCCAAGGGTTTTCTTGGGGATCAAAAATGGTTCTCGAGTGCTTACCACATCCAGTGTGTAGGCTCGGGGTGTGACACTTTCATTATTATATTTTGAGGCCGTCTTTTAAGCTTTTGACCGAAGTCAACTGTTCAAATTTCAAAAGCTCCAAAATACATAAACTTTCATCTAATCAAATTGAATGACCAGGTGACCAAATTGTCATTCTCAGTAAGTCATAAATGACTTCTGGTCAGTACCGGAACGCTCTAAATGATGAAAAGAAGATAATAACAGAGGAATGACTTGAAGGGTCATTACAAAAATTTAGATTCATTAAGAGATATTATGTTTGTTTTGAACTTTACTCAAGGGTAAATGTGTTTTATGTATATAATTTCATGAAGAACTCATGTGTGTTAATCGGAAGGTGGGTGGAACTGTAGGTACTGATGTTTTCTTTCATCCTTTGTTGGGTCCCGTTATGACTGGTAATGAGCATGAGATGTTGACTAAGTTCTTGAAATTGAAACCACCGGTGTTCCATGGTTCTAAGAGTGAGGACGCCTATGAGTTCATCCTAGATTGTTATGAGAGGCTTCATAAGTTGGGAATTATCCATCAGCATAGAGTAAAGTTTGTGACTTTTTAACTTCAGGGCGAGGCTAAGTAGTGGTGGAGAGCTAATGTGGAATGCGGATCTTCAACTTTACCCCCACTCACTTGGACCCAGTTTCATGCTCTGTTCTTGGAAAAGTATGTACCCCAGACTTTGAGAGTTCGCAAGAAGGATGAGTTCATGGCTTTGGAGCAAGGTGGTATGTTTGTGGCTGCTTATGAGGCCAAGTTCCATGCTTTGTCTAGATATGCTATGCAATTGGTGACTACTGAGGAAGAGAGGATCTGTCTATTTGTTAAGGGACTGAATTCTGAGTTACAGGTATTGTCTGTACACATGACTTCTGCAGGAAAAAGTTTTAATGAGGTAACAGATTTTGTGAAGAAAGTGGAGGGGGCGAGGCGAGACGGTCAGGCTAAGGCATTGACCAAGAAAGCTAAGAGCACAGGTAATTTATAGGGTTCCTACTCCAGAGGTCCAGGGAGGCCAACACTTGCAGCTTGGCCAATTCAGTCCGCTATGCCCGCTTATACAGGTAATTACTGGGGAACTCCACCTCAAAATTTGATTCATGATAGCCAGCGAGCCGCACCTTTAGCGGGCGACAAGCCATCTTTTGATCGCATTTGTTATAACTATTGAGAACCTGGGCATATGAGGAGAGATTGTCCCCACCCGCACATAATGGATTCCGCACAGCAGCAGACTAGAGCAGTGGTACCCACGGGAAATGGTAATAATGGCCGAGGGTGTCCACAAGGTGGGCGAGGAGGAAATCAGCGAGGCCGTGGAGGTCAGGGAAATGGTAACGCAGGTAGAGGTACGGTGCAGCCAGGTAGGGAAATCACCCATCAAGATGACAGGGGTCAGTGTTATGTCTTTCCGGGCAAGAGCGAGGCAGAGGCGTCTGACGCAGTGATCACAAGTACTATTCTTGTATGTGACAGGATGGCTAATGTATTAGTTGATCAGGGTTCTACTTATTCTTATGTGTCCGTGCGATTTGCCTCTGAATTTGACATGATTTGTGATATACTTGATGCCCCCATCCATGTTTCTACCCCCATTGGAGAGTTTGTCAGAGTCACCCATGTCTATCGTGCTTGTCCTATCTTGTTTATGGGTTTTCAGACTTGGGGTGATTTGGTGATTTTGGATATGACTGACTTTGATATAATCTTAGGCATGACTTGGTTGTCTCCCTATTATGCTGTGTTAAATTTTAATACTAAGTCTGTGACTCTAGAGATCCTCGGTGGGGAAAAATTAGAGTGGGAAGGGGTGTACAAGCCTAAGCCAGCTAAAATCATTTCCTCCATTAGGGCTAGGAAACTGGTGGGGCAGGGTTGTTTGGCTTATTTGGCTCATATTCGGGATGTTGAGGTTGAGTCTCCCTCTATTGAGTCTATTCCAGTGGTGTCAGAATTTAGAGAAGTGTTCCCAACCGATTTTCCTAGTATGCCTCTGGATAGAGATATAGATTTTTGCATTGATTTGGAGCCTGATACTTGTCCCATTTCCATCCCTCCATATTGTATGGCTCCGGCAGAATTAAGAGAGCTTAAGGCTCAAATCTAAGAGCTCCTTGATAAAGGATTCATCCGTCCTAGTGCTTCCCCATGGGGTGCCCCAGTTTTGTTTGTTAAGAAAAAGAATGGTAGTATGAGAATGTGTATAGACTATCGACAATTGAATAGGGTCACCAATCGAAATAAGTATCCATTACCTCGGATAGATTATATTTTTGACCAATTGCAGGGTGCATCAGTTTTCTCTAAGATTCATTTAAGTTCTGGTTACCATCAGTTAAAGATTAGGCCTGAGGATATACCAAAAACGGCATTTAGGACCCGCTATAGGCACTATGAGTTTTTAGTTATGTCATTTGGGTTGACAAATGCGCCTGCAGCTTTCATGAGTTTGATGAATGGGGTGTTCAAACCCTTTCTTGATTCATTTGTGATAGTGTTCATTGATGACATTCTGGTTTATTCGAAAAGTGAGGAAGAGCATGCCCTCCATCTTCGTATTGTTCTGGGTGTTCATGGGAAACAAAATTTGTATGCAAAATTTTCTAAGTGTTAGTTTTGGTTGACTTCGGTTGCCTTTTTGGGGCATGTAGTTTCAAATGAAGGGGTAATGGTAGATCCCCAAAAGATTGAGGCGGTAAGGAATTGGGTTCGACCAAGTTCTGTGACTGAAATTAAGAGTTTTGTGGGGCTCGCTAGCTACTATCGTCGGTTTGTGAAAAACTTTGCTTCTATTGCCACACACTTGACCAATTTGACTAAAAAGGAGATACCATTTGAATGGACTGAAAAATGTGAGGACTTGACCAATTTGACTAAAAAGGAGATACCATTTGAATGGACTGAAAAATGTGAGGAGAGCTTTCAAAAGCTCAAGACTATTTTGACCACAACACCTATTCTAGCACTACCGGTGGAGGGTAAGGATTTTATTGTTTATTGTGATGCTTCACATTCATGCTTGGGTGCAGTGTTGATGCAGGATAAGAATGTCATAACTTATGCATCGCGACAGTTGAAGGTGCATGAGAGAAATTATCCAACACATGATTTAGAGTTGGCAGCGGTAGTGTTTGCTCTTAAGATCTGGCGGCATTATCTTTATGGTGTCAAGTGTGAGGTGTTTACTGATCATCGCAGTCTACAACATGTGTTCACTCAAAAGGATCTAAATTTGAGACAGCGAAGGTGGATGGAGTTACTCAAGGATTATGATGTGACCATCCAATACCATCCGGGTAAGGCTAATGTAGTGGAGGACGCACTAAGTCGAAAAGCGGTGAGTATGGATAGTTTAGCTTGCTTGAGTGTATCCAAGCGACCTTTGGCTAAAGAAATTCAACATTTGCAGTCTGAGTTAATGCAGTTGGGCATCTCAGAGAAAGGTGGGGTGTTAGCTAGCATTGAAGTAAAGGCCACGTTCATTGAGGAGATCAAGGCCAAACAGTTTGAGGATGAACATTTGAAAGAGCTCAGAAATAAAACAGTGTCTGGAAAAGCAGAAGAGACCACTCTTGATGCGGAAGGTGTACTCAGTTTTAAAGAAAGGATTTTTGTTCCTAGAGTAGGCGACTTGATTCATAATTTATTGATAGAATCCCATGGTTTGAGGTATTCCATTCATCCGGGCGTGACTAAGATGTACCGAGATTTGAAGAGAATTTATTGGTGGCCTGGCATGAAGAAAGATATAGCGGAGTTTGTGGCTAAGTGTCAAAATTGCCAACAAGTAAAATATGAACACCAAAGGCCTGTCGGTTTGCTTCAAAGAATGCCAATTCCGGAATGGAAGTGGGAAAGAATAGCTATGGATTTCGTGGTTGGTCTTCCCAAGACATTGGGAAAATATGATTCTATTTGGGTAGTTGTTGACAGATTGACTAAGTCAGCCCATTTTATTCCAGTCAGAACAGATTATAATGCTCAGCAATTGGCTAAGGTGTATGTAAGGGAGATTGTAAGGTTGCACGGGGTGCCCCTTTCTATCATCTAAGACCGTGGTATGCAGTTCACGTCCAAGTTTTGGAGGAAATTACATGAGGAGTTGGGTACGCAACTCACTTTTAGTACAACTTTCCATCCACAGACGGACGGACAATCAGAAAGGACTATTCAAGTGTTAGAGGACATGTTGAGGACATGTGTGATTGACTTTGGAGATTATTGGGATAAGTTCCTACCCTTATGCAAGTTTTCTTATAATAATAGTTACCACTCCAGCATTGACATGGAACCATTTGAAGCACTCTATGGGAGAAGATGTAGATCACCTAAAGGATGGTTTGAGGCTAGAGATGTGAAACCTTTTGGGGTTAATTTAGTGAAGGATGCTCAAGATAAAGTGAGGAGTATTCAAGCTAAGGTTTTAGCAGCCCAAAGTAGACAGAAGAAGTGTGCAGACCACAAGGTAAGAGACATGGCATTTCAGACTGGTGAGAACGTTCTTCCTAAGGTATCAACCATGAAAGGAGTGATGAGATTCGGCAAGAAGGGCAAGCTTAGTCCTCGATACATTGTACCATTTGAGGTTCTTCACCGTGTAGGGCCAGTGGCGTATAGGTTGGCTTTGCCCCCTAACCTATCGGGAGTTCATCCGGTATTTCATGTGTCCATGTTGAAGAGATATCATGGAGATGGGGATTACATCATAAAATGAGACTCAGTGGTGTTAGACAAAGACCTTCAGTATGAGGAAGAACCGATTGCGATTCTTGATCGTGATGTCCAAAAGCTGAGGACCAAAGAGATTAAGTCCGTGAAAGTTCAATGGAGGCATCGTCCGGTTGAGGAAGCCACTTGGGAGACCGAGAAGGACATGCAAGATAAGTATGCCAGTTGTTCGTCGATTCAGGTACTAATCCACTCTTGTGTTAGCCTGTTTCTCCTGGTTTGTCACTCGGGGACGAGTGATGGATAAATTGATATATATTGTAACGATCGGTTCCCGTCGTTATAGGAAAGCCAACGGGGAAAATTTTTGGGCCGGAAAACATTTTGGTAGTACCTTGAAATTTCCCAACCTAGTCTAGATTTGGACTAAATCAGAGTCAGTTAGGTCTAGGGAAATCTAGTAACAAATGGGAGATCAAATTATGAATTTGATCATATGAGCAGATAGCTAAAGGAACCCGTACGACTTACATAATCAAATTCGGGCTAGAGGAACTCCCGAAAATGGTCTTAGCATGAACGGGTATTTTGTGAGTGTCGTGGGGTGAAGGTGTGTTGTGAATTGGGGGTTTGGAACTCTTAATTTAGCTCTCTATTTCCGTGCAAGCCACCAAGGTGGGATTTTCCCGCCAGGGTGGGGCCGTTGTAGCGTGGTGAGGACCGCTGTAACGAGGCCGACGCGACTTAAAGTCGGAAATAAACCCCAAAAACATTTTATTCTAAATTTTTCAACCTTGAGAGCTAAGGAACGAGCCCAGGTGTGTTTTCTTGACAGTTTTTCACCATTCTTGAGGCTAAAGGTAAGGTTTTCACTCCCCGAATCCATTTTTCAATCCGTAAAACTTAGTTTCTTGGGTAATTATCGATGGGGAAGGGTTTTGATCTGAGATTTATAGTGGAAGCAAACCCCAAACTGGGTATGAGGATCAAGGGTTCGACCTAGGGTTACTTTATTGATTATAATCCAGGTATTTAGGTCTTGTTTATTGATCCTCGCATTATTATTATTATTTGTAGACCAAGAACAAGCAGAAAGAATTCGGAAGGGGAAGAATCAAGTTTCTTAGGGGATTCAAGCTTTGTTCGAGGTAGGTGATGGCTGTGATTTCATGTTGTGTGATATATGTTTGTTCTTGCTTCATTATATTGCATGTATGTATGCGAATGTTGCATTATTGATCACACTAATTGTAAATGAGTATGAATGAATAACTATATGTCATGAATCACTTCTTAATTGTATGATTGTGAGAATGTAAATTGTGATTGTGATTGTGGTATGTTGAATGGAGCGGGTGTCATGTTCCGACACATTAATTGGGATCAGATGTCACGTGCCGACATAAATATTAGAATGGGTGTCACGATCCGACACACTAACTTGGAACGGGTGCCACGATCTGGTACACTAACTATTTGAGTATGGGTTCCATGAGCGGACCAATGATTTGTTATACATATGCGTATTGTTGAGAAGGTGGAATTGTACATTGATCTTGAGATGATATTGATATTGTATATGTTCGGTGTATGCATGTTTATGATGTTGTAATGACTTTCTTATATTGCACTTAGTGGGATAGTCGCGTGATCCTACCAGTACACTGTAGTTGTGTACTAATACTGCACTTGCTCTTTCTTTGTTGAGTACAGGGCATCTTCAAGCGGCTACTGACAAACCTCGATTAGAAGATCAGTGATCGTCATCGAATTAAAGGGTGAGCCAGTTCTTCCGAGCTGCCTTGAGTTCTCTTTCTGTTTAGTCCATATTATTCAGACTTAGACTAGTTCATTAGATATTCCTATGTTTATCTTGGGTTGTACCCATTTCTTTAGACTATGGTTCTTTGTTAGAGTTTTGGTACATTGGCTTTCAGGTTCTAGGCATTTAATTTCGTAATCGTTTGTTAGACTTTTAGAGTTTATGGGAACTCTCCTTTATTTCTGTATTTAAACCTGCTTCTGTATCGTTAAATGCATAGATTCATGGTTAGTTGGGTTGTAGTAATGGTTCTCCCACTGGAGGGTTAGTGTGGGTGCCAATCACGATGGCCTGGGTCCTGACAATTCTAGACCTCTTTTTCTCCCTAGATATCCCTTTTAGTTTCTCCTCTTCAATTTGTTAGGCATGAGTCATAAGACGACCAATATCCATATTATGAACAAGCATAGCCGTACGACATTCATTCACTACCAAATCGGGCACACCCGACATACACTTACTCATTCTCGACCTAGAGTCGGACACTATAGATGGAGCATACTTAAATAATTGAGTAAACCTCAAAGCATATTCCTTGACACTCATACTACCTTGCCGAAGGTTAATGAACTCAAGCACCTTAGCCTCTCTCCTCTCTAGAGGGAAGAACCTATCAAGAAAAGCATTTTTGAACCTTTCCCACTCTATGGGACCCATCTCTACCATTCTTGCTTCTTTTTATTGGTTGAACCAAACTTGAGCAACCCCCTTAAGTTGGTATGCGGACAATTCCGCCTTCTCTACCGAAGTAACTCCCATAATATCCAACACCTTATGGACCTCATCTATAAACTCTTGAGGATCTTCCTCCATCTTTGAACCATAAAATTCTGGAGGGTTCATCCTAGTAAAGTCCCTGACTCTAGAAGTCGTCGTACCTACAACATTTGGGTTCAAGGGGACTACAACCTCCATATTGGCTTGGGCCGTCACGTCTTTATCCAACACTTGAAAATACGATCTAAACTCCGCATTAGTCACATTCTCGGCCATAGGGTCAACCGGAGCCTGTGGAGGAGCTTCTTGATCCACATTGTCTTCATCATTCCTTCTAGCATTAGCCCTTGTAGTAGCCATATCTTGAAGACCATCGGGTAAGGATTAGGAGAAAGACCTTATTGAGTTAAACTCTATCGCACGATTTAGAGTAATGAAGAAGTGAAGTTTCCTAATCATCTAATAGCTTCTCATTCATAAATGTGGCGCACTTCACACTTATTAACAAGACTCTACTAGACGTGGTTTTGAGACATCCTAGAACCATTCTAAACCTTATGCTCTGATACCAAGTTTGTCACGACCCAAGGGTACACCCTAGACGTAACATGAGAGGCTTCATATAAGCCACTTAGCTTTCATAACATAAGATAATTGAAATGAGAAGAAATTTAAAACATTTCAATAACATCAATGTCTTTTATAAAACGAGCGGAAGTCTAATACAGTTGTCTCAAACCATCTACAACATGATTATCCTTGGGACGCATCCCATACAATAGTTCTAAACATAAAATGAAAGACATAAGAACATGGTGGTTATCTCCTCGAATACTATGAGGACTCACCAAGACTTCAATCCTTACTTCTACTAAGATCCTAGCCACAGGGATGAAAGACAATATCACCGGACCCTACATTTGATAAGAATGTAGGCAAGAGTATGCGTTAGTACAAAATGTACTAAATATGATAGCTAGCATAAACATCATCATAGGCATAACATAAGCATTAGTCAACATAATACATAATCCATAAGCATAAGAGATAACAACATAGTCATAGGCATAATCAATGCACATAGATTATCATAATATAAGAGGAACACTCCTCAAGTAAGCTTAACTTATCCTTAGCTAGGACTTGGGAAATCCACCTCTAGTCATACATATCAAGGAAGGCAACTCTAGCAACAATCCAAGCTAATCATACATCATACAAGAAAATATCATATTAAAACATACTTACTCTACCTCCTTGAAGTAACCTTGATTCATCATAAACATGCTACTTTGATTAGGGACTAGTCCCTCTTTAGCTATCTCTACTATTCATGGAAAAGTACTTCTTTACTAGTCCAAGACAAGTCATTACACATGAATGGTTACGATTTACCAATTCAAGGCTATCAAGGTAAAGCACCTCATTATGCTAGACCAAGCTATCATGGAAGGCATACTCTCATGCAAGTCAAAGCTACTTCAAGGAAGGGTACTATTGCTCAATCCAAGCTAACAATCAAATGGTTTGGCCTTACCAAGTCATGCTATCATGCAAGCATTTTATTATGCTAGTCCAAGATAACCTTTGGAAGGGTAAGATTTCTCAATCCAAGGCTATCCATGAGATCTACTACTCAAGCTACCATGCATAATCTTTTCTTACCAAGTCAGGCAATTCATGAAGGGATCTCATATCACAACTTCAAGCTATCATAATTAAACATGCTTTGATTCATTTTAAGTGAGCAAACCTTTCAACCTAGAATCATTCAATGTGAGAAAACCTTTCACATTTATACATTCATACATACATAAGGTAGGTCATGTGGGTAAAGTCCTTCCACAACAATTCTATCTACTAATTTACCATTATCATATAAGCTTCACTCTCAAAGCCTTAACATTCATAATTCATCATATTATCTTTAATCTCAAAGCCCTAGCAATCAACATTCATAACTACAAGCCTTACTCTAAAAGCAATACTTTTCATAATCATCACATATGCCTAGATCTCAAGACATTCTAATCAAATGCTTCATTCTTAAGCAATTCTAATCATATCTCATCATATAAGCTCAATCCCAAGCACTACTAATCATGATTCATCATGTATACTTTAATCTAATTCAATTCATGTCTATATGCTCTACTCTCAAGCAATCTACAATATATATATCATCAATCCTAGAAGATTATCTCTAAATCCTCAATTTCCCCTTTCAAGGCACAAAACCCACTTACTTGAATTTCATCTTTCTAGACATGGGTTACGCATGGGTACATGTAATTTCATCCTAAAAAATGATTTACTACCAATTCAATCATAAACAATCATTATCCACTCAATTTGATCAACATTCATTAATACCCACAACATTGGAAGAAATCCTAACTCAAATTGGGGATTTCATCTTCACCATTGGGGAAAACTAGGGTACTCCATGGATGAAAGAAGTCCATGGATGAAAGCTATCATACCCTGATTAGAAAGCCCACAAATGCTTGAGGAATGGAGACTTGATCTTGACCCTAGCTCCAACTCTTTCTTCTTCTTCTTCAAGTTCTAGAGAGAGAAATATTTGAGAGAAGAACTTTTGGGTTTTCTTTTTGATTCTAGGGAGAATGACTTAATTTGGGGGAAATTTGGGAATAGAATGCTTATATACGTTTCTAGGTTAGGGTAAAATGACGTAGTATAGCTTTAAGAAAACTATGAAAAGACTTTTAAGACCTTAACTCAATTTTAAAGGAACTGTTCGCTGAGGCTCTCCCAAGGCACTTGGCGACTCGCCAAGAAAACCCTTGGCTCGCCTAAAGTTCCAGTAGCTCACCCTCCTGGAGCAGACCACATTGGCGATTGGGAAGCCTTCTTGGCGATGCTCCAACCTAAACGGCGAGCCCCGACCTGGCTCGCCCAATTTTCCAGCACCTTGTGTCCTCTAGGTAATCCACTAGGCGACTGTGGGTGCACTTGGCGGATCGCCAAGTCACTTTGGCGACCACACTGCCCCTCGCCATGTTGGATTGGGAAGGAAATGTTTTCCTTCAACAATTTCCTAGGTACTTTAGGCTCTTGCCCTCTTCTATGGCTTGTTACCCCCACACACTTAGCCCTAGTTTAGCCTACTAGATTCTGGGGTGGTACACATAGTCAAGATAATAGAAATCGATTAGATTTAAAACATTATTTCAAGATAACCAAAATTTTATAAGCAAAGCGGAAGTCTAAACACTTGTCTTAAAAACCATCTAACACAATAAAATCTCGGGACGTAGCCCATACAACATTGTTCAAAACTCAAAATGAAAAGAACATAAGGAAAGTAGTGGCCAAATCCTCGGATGTATGAGGACTCATCAATCTTCAACTTTTCTTCTACTATGGATCCTAGCCACAGAGGTGAGAATCGGGAATGCCGGACCCTACATTTGGATAAGAAATGTAGGCAAGAGTATGCGTTAATACAAAAATGTACTAAATATGATAGCATACATAAACATAACATAAGAATTAGACAACATAAGTCATAAAACATAATCAATGCACATAATAGATCATCAATTCATATAAGGAGTACTTCTTGAAGTAACCTCAATTCATCCTTAGTCAAGACAAGGGTAACCGCCTCTAGTCTTACTCATCATGGAAGCCAAACTCAAGTAACAATCTAAGCTCATCACCTATCATAACATATCATAGCTTATCTCTTAAGGACATGGGGAATCGCCTCTTGTCTTCTTAAAAAGGATCGTGTGTAATCGCCTCTTTCCCTTTTTACTTTAGGATCATGGATAGTCGCCTCTAGTCCACTTGTCTAGGATCATGGATAATCGCCTCTAGTCCAACTCTAAGGATGTGGGTAATGGCCTCTTATCCTTCTCATTTAAGGGTCATGGGTATTCGCCTCTAGCCCTCATCATTTTCATAGTTCCTTGACTTAGATTCATTTTAGGTGAGAAGTCTTTTCAACCTAGAATCATTCAATGTGAGAAAGCCTTTCACATTCATATACAAGAAATCATGTGGGGAAATACCTTCCACAACAATCACATCAATAATCAATAATTAATAACATATGCTTCCCTCTCAAAGCAATTCATGTCATGAATCATCACATATGCTTCAATCTCAAAGCTATTCATATCATAAATCATCACATATGCTTCAATCTCAAAGTAATTCATATCACATCTTATTTATCCTATAAGAATACACATAAATCCATAATTTCTCCTTTCATAGAGTAAACCCCATTTTTAATCAATTTCTTCTTAGAAACATGGGGTTAAGCATGGGTACATAGAATTTCATCATAAAAGCATGGAATCCTCTCAATTCATGCATAATCAATCATAATTCAATCAATTGAATCAATATTCATAAAGACCCATAACTTAGAAGAAAACCCTAACTCAAATATGGGAATTTCTACTTTTCAAATTGGAGAACTTAGGGGCTCCATGTATGCAAGGGTTCCATGGATGAAAAGCTATCATACCTTGCTATCAAAGGCCAAAAGAAATTGAAGAATGGAGACTTGACCTTGCACCCTAGCTTGAATCTTCTTCTTCAAACTTCTAGAGAGAGAAATATCTTGGAAAGGAAGAACTTGGTCTTCTTTTGGAGTTTTAGAAGAATGACTTGAATGGGTAAGTTTTGGGGTTAAAATCACTTATATAGGGGTCCTAGGCATGGTTAAAATGACATAGTATCAATATAAAATAATTAGAAAAAGACCCAACTGCCCCTGAACTTACGGCAGACTAAACCCCCACACCCCACCCCTCACGAGCCGTCAAGGATCACACGGGCTGTGGTGGCAGCCGTGGTCCTTGACCAGTGGCTTGGAAAAACACCCCAAGACCCCGCTTCCTTCACGACCCACTCTACGAGCCGTCAAGGCTCTCACGAGCCATCAAGTGGCTCGTGTGGAGGGTCACCCTTAATGCAGCTACTGCCTCCCCTTTCACGGGCTTCACCACGTGCCGTGGTGCTCACCACGAGCCATCTAGGTGATCGTGGGAGGGGAGCCCTCTTTGGCTCAAGACTGTGAGCCTCCATGGGCTACACCACACCTCGTGGTGCCCTTCACGGCTCGTCTGGGCCTTCGTGAAGGGTGCCCAGGCTCAGTCTTTGGCTTCCGACCTCACACTGTGTCCTTTGCTTAGCCTACTAGATTCTGAGGTGTTACATTAACTAAAGGTTCAAAACCAACTTTTCAAACTCAATCCTAAAAGTCTCAAGGTAGATATCGAGAAGGGAAAAACGGTCAATTCATGAAATTTTCTAAAAATGTTCAACCGGGTCATTACAATTTTATTCATTTTGGTTGTTTTATTGTCAATTGTTATTTATTATAATTGTGGTATATAAACCAACACAACTTTACTATATTATAAATTTTAAAAATAAAAATTCATGGGGATTACGTAAAATGCCTCCCCTTTAAAACAAAGGTCTTTAGACCATCTCCAACCCTATTCACTTTTACTCTCTATTCACTATATTTTGAGAGTAAAATAGAGGATTGGGTCTCCAACCACACTCTATTTTTCTCTATATTCTCTATTTATAGAGACATGAATAGTAGTTCTCAAATTTTGAGAACTACTATTCATCCACTCTATTTTATTTTTTATTATTTTAATATTATTTATATTATATAAGACCATTAGTTAAGTCTTTAATACTTGTTATTATATTTTAATATAATATATGATCTAAAAATATATTATTGAAAAGTATACTACTTCCATCAAAAATTAAAAATTTTCTAATTTAATTTTCGTCACTTTAAATATGTAAATTAAAATTATAATTATTTTTCACTATAAAGAATGCACAAAATTTAAACGATAATTCAAACAATCTGCTTTTATGTTATAGTGATAAATTATTAAACTACACACTTTAATGAGCATCAAAATACTTGATACAACTGTTGAAAATGAAATAGGGAAAGTAAATTAGTACAAACAATAATTGGATACAAGATGAATTAGTTAATTAAAAACATAATACATAACATAATAATTTAAATCCAAGATGAAAATACGATGATTTCAATTTTATTTGAATGGTTCATTATTAGTATAATATATAATATTTTCTTGCAATTTATGTTATTTAAAAATTTAGAGTAAAATATAATTTTATATTAAATAAAAAATTGAAAGAATAAAATTTATTTGAAAAAATAAGAAAGAATTTATATTACTTCCTCCGTCTAACAATAGTTGTCTACTATACTAAAAATAGTTGTCCAACAATACTGTCCAATTTAGAAAATTAAGCGATAATTTACATTTTGTGTCTATTTTACCCTTACAATTAAATACTATTTATCATCTAACACATTTCTCATATAATTAAATTTAATAAAGTCAAAGAATAATATAGTAATATCACCCCTATTATTGATTATTTTTTAAGGAGTGTGTCATGTCAATAGTGGACTACTATTGTTTGATAGAGGGAGTACTCCCTCTGTCCCTAATTACTTGTGCATTTTTCCTTTTTTTAGTTGTCCCTAATTACTTGTGCATTTTGACAAATCAAAAAAGGATAATTTTTGTACCTATATACCTTCAATTAATTACTTTGAAAAAGGTAGAACTTCTTGAAAATCTTAAATTTTTAATTCACCCACTTCATAATTAATAGGGGTAAAATGGTAAACTAACTATGTCAATCATTATTTTCTTAATAGGTGTGTCACTTTAAAAGTGAATAAATAATTAGAGACAGAGGGAGTATTAGTTATAAAACCAAGCACTAGGAATTTGCTTGAATGTCTGGAGATTCGGAGACAACTATATTTCCCCAGAAACTCTTAACCAATACAATCATTATTGTTTTCCCTTAATTAGTTATGAAACGAATCATTATTGTTTTCCCTTAATTCGATTATTATAGTCCATCGACTAAAAAATATTATAGGTTGATAAACTAATTTAAAATAATATGACATGGGTAAAAGTCAAACTAGTGTTTTTAAATTTTAAGGAGCCCAAATAGAAATTGGTATGTAAAGAGTAAGATTGAAGCAAAGAGGAGAATGGGAGTGAGGCACAGTGAAAACAATTATATAAACAAGAAATTATATAATTTACTAGTTACGAAAATCTCATATATTGTGCACAAGCTTAATATTTGTTCATAAATTTATTTTTAAAATAGTACTGATTAAATGATATGAAATCATCTCATTATGTATAAAATAAATACTTGATAACTATTATTAATATTTATAAATTTTACATGTTATTAATTAATTATTTTTTTGCTAGTAGAGGCTCATTGAAATGTCCATAATTAAAATAGTTTTCATCATCTATAGTTGATTTTTTATTAACAGTTAAAATAATAAAACTATAGCTAAAAATAGAAAAAGCAAAAATTGTACACTAATTAAATTAACATAAAATAAAAGAAATAACTTTTGAAAAATACAATGAAAATGTACCTGTTTCAATTTGAAACACTCTATTTTTTATATATATATATACTAGAAGAGATGCACGTGCATCGCACGGGCCACTAGGCCCAACAATTTGGTTTTTGATGTTTTCTGAAATCTTAAATTTTATTTATATGCACAACTTTTATCATGTAAAACATATAAAAATTCAATTTGGGCACGTGGAGATTGTCCGTGCCAGGGAGAAGTTATGATTATAATTTGGGCACGTGGAGATCGTCCGTGCAAAAATTGTTTAATTTTATGATAGTGCGTTGAGATCGTCCACCCAGACACGTGGAGATCGTCCGTGTCGGTATATGGACCTCACGAGTCTCCCATGGGTTATGAACTTTCGATGTATTTCCGAGGAGTATCATGTATATAAAGGTTGAGAGAGTACTAGGCATTTGAGGCATATCATTTCATGGTGTCACATTGCATTGCATTGCATCTCATTACCTCCTTCATTCTTGTTTGATTGTGTGCTTCATTGATGTTTGGACATTACGTGACATTTGATTATCCTTATTTGATGAAAGCTGGGTTGATAAGTATAATGTGAACTTGTAAGAATTAAGGAATTATTTTCTTATATACTCTTGTCACTACTTCTTCGATGTCGGTCTATGAGATATACTGGGTACACGTGGTTTCGTACTCATACTACACTTGCTGCACTCTTTTGTTGTGCATATTGTATTTCGAGTTTGAGCGCATTTTTTTTGGAGCTTGAGTCTGAGTTTGAATTATCTTGGAGTTGTGGTGAGCTGCTTGGATATTTTGTGGCCCATACCTTCATCTATTGCTATTTCTTTAAGTTGTGTTGGTATTCTGATAGGATATTTCTTATGTATAGACTTGTAAATAGTTAGATCCTTGTATTGACTTTAGAAGCTCTTATACTTATGACACTAAATCATGGGGTGATATTTTAGGTTTCCGCATTTCATACTTGTAAATGACTTAGTGTTTGGATATTATGTTGTCTCTTATCTTTCTACTTTAAATATTGAATTGAATTGGTAAAAGAAGTATTGGGTTTGCTTACCTATCGGTTGGGAACATAGGTTTCATCACGACTTGTGATTTTGGGTCGTGACATATATATATATATATATATATATATCCTAGAAGGGATGCCGGTGCATCGCACGGGCCACTGGGCCCAACAATTTGATTTTTGATGTTTCCTGAAATCTTAAATTTTATTTATATGTACAACTTTTATCATGTAAAGAATATAAAAATTCACATCCTTTGAAGAATTCTCACAACACGTCTATCGCATAATAATCTCAATACATGAGAAACACATCTATCGCATAATAATCTCAATATATGAGAAACAATCTTTAAAAGGTCAACGAAACCTGTAAATATCATATGATGGCCCTTACACTATTTTGTTTCAGCTACTGCAAACCTATGATTTATATTAAGAACTTTTATAAATCTGGAGTTATCCAGACTCCATTATAAAATATTCAAATCACATTGAATTTAAATACATATAATATTAACATATCATCAATAACATAAGTATTTATTCATCTAACAATTGTGAGGAGTAATGCAACTTTGACTTTTCATGTGTTCCAACTTTGCTCTGAGTTTCCTTAGTATCAACATTTCTTCATGTTTTATTAGAAGTGGAGTTACCTGTCAACAAAAGTGAAGTCTAAGGACTTGTGATATTTACAAAGTGTTGTAAACCTTGTGAATGAAGGTACAAAAAAGGAATGTGTTCGATAATAGATAGTGTCAGCGGTGAGCTCTTCAGTTCACACCCAAGTGTAACCTATTAAAAAATATGTTGGAAGAGTTTCTTTGATTTGTGCAGATAGTAGTGAGCTCATAGCGTTTTATATATCAATATTTCCAGAGCTTCCTCAATTGAATCATAGAATGATACTAACTTATTTTACTGGGTCCAAAGAGAAACATAGGGGCCGTTTGGTTACTGGTTAGATTTATGCAGGTATTAGTTATGTAGTTATTAATTATGCAGGTATTATTTATGCAGGTACTAGTTATGCAGGTATTATTTATGCGGGTATTAATTATACAAATATTAGCTACGTAGATATTATTTATGTAGAAATTATATTACATAAATTATTACTTATTGATTATTTAAGTTATTTTAAATTAATATACTTTTTTAAAAAGAATAATCAGAAATTATAAAATCCATGCTTACAAACAAACGTAACTGCAAGTTACAGAAATAGACTAAGTCCTTTTTTAAAAAAAGAAAAGATATAACTCCTTAATTTTTTAAATTAATATACATTATTATTTACAAACAAATAAGTAAGTAAACAAATTAAGGGTAAATATGTAATTTTATTATTTCAATCAATGTATAACTAATACCCTCATAACTTATTCCACCTTCTACCCTGCATAAAATTATACATAGATTTCTTCCTAAGTTATGTAAGTATTAGCTATGTAGCATTACAAAAATACAACCAAACACCACATAAAATCAATACATGTATAACTTTTATACAACATCAGAGACACACCAACCAAATATTGTATAAAATTTATACATGAATAAGTTTGATTCTATTTACAAACCAAACATGGTACAACATTAATACATGAATAACAAAGTTATTCATGTATTAACTTTGCCTTTATCCAGTAACCAAACGGCCCCATAAGTTATATAAAGGGAACATAATTCTTTTGTAGAACATAATTGTGTTACTTACCTTATCAAATTTTTTTCATAAATCTTTTCCATATTCTAATCGAACTCATCTTCTGAATGGATTATAAGTAATCAAATGATCATAGGCATATCTTGAGGGGGTTCTGTGGGTTCACATGAACTCATGCTCCTATCTCTAGATTATATATGATTATATATATATATATATATATATTAGTGTTATAATTTTTTTTTAAATGTTTAAATATAAAGGTGTGAACCCACGTTTAAAGTAGCATATAATAATATGATGATGATTGGGTGCACCTCTCTAAGCAAATATAGAAATTTAAATCTTATATCTATCTTATTTTTGTTAGTAACACCCCTCCAAGTGGTTATCGGTAACACTTTTGGCGTTTCAATCAATTTTTCTTTTGTTTTTTTTGCTTTAATCTTTCAAAATTTTCAAGTGTGTAACTGGAATTCCTAAAAAAATAAATTAACTCGATAAATTTTTTATATAATTAAATCAAATGTGTATATTAAAATTTAAAACTAGTAGTATTATATATGTTGGACCTGTGACTTTAAAATTTAACGGTTTAGTGTTAAGAATGTAAAGATCAAACCGATCAAATTTATATCTTAGATGCATCTTTTCGTAATAGTGCACCCATCCTTCCGAAATCCTGATATGCCTGTACAACTGATCATATTCGGCACACACCCGGAGAAATTCTTGAATAGTCTTGGCAACATAACAATTAGTTCTGAATTAAAGAAATTATAACACAAGAGAATAGAAGAGCAAATGTTCGCAGCGAACTCTGTAAGCAGGAAGTTACTCCATTTACTCGAGTATATAAAAGAAGGAAACTGCTCAAAATTCGATGGCCACTAATTAAAATTCAAATTTAGCTTTGTAGGCACTTGGGCTTTGATTCAAATATGTTATGCTCAATATTGTTCTACTTTGTACCAGGTCACTAAAACAAATGAATATAAAAATGAAGTAGCTCTCTTTGGTCTAAATCAGTTTTGCAAGCTCTCATTTTAAAAATTCATGTTTATAATAGGCAAATATTATGTTCTGAATTAGACTTTGGTTATCTCTTCCACGGACACGGTAAATAAATTTAAGTACCACAAAAGTAATCATGAAGTTGATCCACTGATAATCTCATTTGAATCTCATAATTTGAAATGCGTCACATAAATTATCCAGGCATCTTCTTTACTTGCTTAGCTTGAAGATGCCTGAGGAAATTCGAGTATAAAATTGAACATATGCATAAATTTGGTCGAAAAATTTAGAAGCAGAGAGAACCCGTAAAACAGACACATACAAATATCTATGTAGAAAATCCAAGTAGAAGTATCCAAACGAACGGAAAGATAATACAAATGTTCATCAAACTCCATTAGCAATAACTGCATGCATTAAATAAACAATGAAGAAAGAAGAATTCATCAGAATTGAGGCAAATAAAAAACACAAAGAAAATCATGAATTAAATAAATCCCAAAAATATAATTAGGTAAAAATGTAAGATCGGTTGCAGTTTCATTGTAGCCCTCTCATTCCTTACCTCACAATATGTGAACTCCAAAATAATTTATGTGCATTTGCAGAACTTTCAATCCCTTAAGTCATCTACAAAATGTATGATGATTGAATGAATTCTTAGAAACCCAACTCGAAAAATTAAGTTTAAATGAAAATAAAGTGAAATAAATTTACTTAGGAGTTATATTTGTTTCATTAATGTAGAGAATTAACAAAGAACAAAACAAAAAGAGAGTAAAAGGGGAGAAATGAGAATGAAGGGTAGAAAAAGAAGAAGATTGTGAGGGAAAAACAAGAAAAGTAATTGTAAATTGAAAAAGGAAGATACACGTGGGTTGTTGTATAGATAGAAAGAACAGCGTGTACGTGTATGGTATACGTGTTTATTTATTAATGAGCCACAATTAATTTATAGTACTATTTGAAATGCATTTTGTACAACTTTGTAGTGCGATAACAAAGTGTCATTTCTAAATAAAGATAACAAAATAAAAACGAGATAAGGTATATTTAGCAGACCAAATCACTCTCATATTTAATAGAAATTACCTTGACAGGATCCCTGCTGCCTTTTCTCACTCTCTTTCTTTTTGTTTTTTTTAGGTTGTGTTTAGGACTGGGCCAATTTCTATTCATATTTTCTCCATCCGTCCAATTCACTCATACTTAAATATGAGTAAATACCTTCTTCGTCTTATAATAATGGATTATTTTATTATATATCTCAAATTATTTGTACACTTATTAATTTATGATAGAATTAGTTTTAAAAAGTTTAGTTTACCCCTACAATTAATACTTTTTAAAAGACTATATATTACTCTTTGTGTCCAACAATAATTATTCATTATTGACTTAATATACACCTTAAGAAATAATAAATAATATGTGTAATAATACTATATCACTTTTGAATATATTAAATTTAATAATTTGAGAGATGTATTAGATACTCCCTCCGTCCCATATTAATTAATCATTTTACTAAAATAATTGTCTCATATTAATTTTCCACCTTCCTAAATCCATAAAACATTAATTAATTTTTTTCTATATTAACCTTGCAATTAATTCTTTTTTAAAGTGTTCACATTTGTTTGTAAAATTCTCAAGAGGTTTTTTAAGGGGATGAATTAGTAATATTATCTTCTTATTTATGATTTCTTAATATGCGTGTAAAAGACGAAAATGATTAACTCTACAAGTATATTAATCAATTAGAAGGAAAAAAAATCTACTCGTTCATTCTTTATTAGTTACCCAATTTTCTTTATATGCTTCTTAAAAAAATCATTAATAATTTTTTATTTTATTTTTTAATTTACCTTAAAACTTTCTTTGAAACTTTACAAACTTGTTTAATTATAAGGGAAAATGTGAAAATTTGATTAATTATATCTTGATTTTGTAAGTTTACATGTAATTTGAGACGACCATTTATAATAAAATGGACAATTACTCCCGCCGTCCTATATTAGTTGATCACTATACTAAAAATAGTTGTTTCATATTACTTGTCCACCTTACTAAATCAAGAAAACATTCATTAAATTTTTTCTATATTATCCTTGCAACTAATTCTTTTTTAAAGTGTTCACATATGTTTGTAAAATTCCCAAGAAGTTTTTTGAGGGATAAATTAGTAAAATTATCTCCTTATTTATGATTTCTTAAGCACCGTGCAAAATGAAAAGTGATCAACTAATATGAAATGGAGGGAGTAATATGAAATGGAGGGAGTACACGTGTATGTGTCTATTCCAGAAATTGCTAATCAGGAATTAGCTTTAAATTTAGATTATTCTAAAATATTTTTTGTACTTACTGTCTACTTATAAAAATGATTAAAATTCAAATTTCTACTTCATACACAGTAAAACCTCACTAAATTAATACTCGGTAAGTTAATAATTTTTTAAGATAATATTTTCTTCCGATCCCGACTTGGGCCAATGGAAAAAATCACTCATTTTGATAAGATAATAAGATAATATATTTTCAGAAGACCATATATTTATCAATATTATAAATTAATAATTCCTTAAAAGTACAAATATATCTAAGACAAATTAGTGAAAAATGATTCTATTGTTTTTTTTTGAAAAAAAAAATCTAGTTAAAGCCCATCTCTTAGGGCTGGGCAAAAATGCCGAAAAATCGAAATACCAAACAGAATCGATTTTTTTTGGTATTTCGATATTTCGGTATAAATTTTTGTATTTTTTGGTATTTCGGTTCAATTTTCGGTATGTGACTTGTATTATTTGGTATTTCGATTTACCAAAATATATTATATTATAATATATATTAATATTATATTAATTATTAATATTATAAAATAAATAATAAATTTTATATACAAAATTGAATTAGTCAATTAGGTCAGTGACTTAACAACTTCACGTTTCAGTCTTCTTTTTTCTTCAACTGACTTAACAGCGACGCATTTCAGCCTTTCACTGACCCTTAACGCTTTACCACTTCCCACTTTTGGCGATCGGCGTCTTCGCGTGACCAGCAGGCCAACAGGTAGCGGCTGACCAGCAGTAGCCGCCAACCGACCAACAACAGCCTCCAGACGACCAGCAGCCGCCAGCTGACCAGCGGAGCAGCACTCCAGCAGCAACAACCGGCGACCACCATCAGGCATCATGTATTGTATATTTGAATTTAATATTTTGATTAATTTTGTTTTCAATATTTCTTCATCCTTTTTTTTTCTTTTGGATTTTTGATTTTGTTACTAGTTAGTGTGTGAATTGTTAAATTTTAAAAAGCCCACTAAGTAGGCCCATAACAAAAAATGAAACCGAAATAACATAAACTGAATTAAAATAATAAAAATCGAACCAAACTGAATTATTTTGGTTCGGTGTTCGGTACACATGGTACAAGAACCAAAAACTGAAAAAAAAAAAACCGAACTGAATTACCGAATGCCAAGCCCTACAATCTCTAACTTTCTTATTGTATCAAGAAGTTCCGGTGTTGTCTTTTTTGAACTACATCATAAGATTGTGAAGAATTCTAGATGCGATAAGTGTTACCTCACACGTAACTGGTTGCAAAGACATTGTATCATCTTCAACTTCATCATCAACATTATTTTTTTCCGATGGTATCCATAATTTCTTCTAAGTAATGGACCTCTGAAGATGTACCACTTTCATCCGGGTAATCCAAAAGGTTATTGATGTCAATATTTTTTTTACGGTAACCAGGATCATTAATCATGACCTCAAGTTTATGAATGACATTTTCACAAAGCACTCATTAAATTAATAAATATTAATTTATCAATTAAATAATACTTCTACTACATAATAATATTTCATGGTCCCACCTATATTAATTTAGTGAGGTTTTACTGTATATATAGAGAGAGAGAAGGTGATGTGGCACCTCTCTATGACCTCCATTCATATTTATCTTTTTTCTCTTTTTTTGACCATTTTTTCTTCATTATTTAATTATTTTATTTTTAATATATCAAAAAGTCTTCACATTCAATTACACAATGTAACACCCCGCTATTTTAAAGAATTAGAATTAGAAAGAAATCATCCTTGAAAATAATTAAATTTGGTAATATTGGCAAGTTATGCTAAGTATGAGTTTTGGGTCAACTTCAAACGACCATATCTCTCAGCACAGGATGAGTTAAGTGAGCTGCCAGATATCAAATGAAAGGTATTTGAATTATCTTTCCAACACCACCGAGTTTGCTAATTTTCGAGTTCATATGAGAGAGATATACATGTTTGAAGTCGGGCTATCTGAATAAGGAAAGTCACCCGGATTTTAGAAGGAAATTTTGGTCTTTTCATTACCCAATTAGCTTAATTCATTTTTAGTATATAAATTGGGGTCTAAACTGATTTGGTTCAATTTACGCTTTACAAAATTACGCAAGGGTTTTGAGAGAAGTGAAAAGAGGAGAAAGAGCCAAAGTTTGTCGCGTTCTTGAGTTTCACTTGCGGATTTCACCAAGAGTTAATCCCTACGAGGTATGTGATATCACATAGCATTGGGTTCGTTCACCCACACACCAATCATGATTAAATTCAGCGTATTTACATTCTTGAAGGTAGAAAATATGAGTTCTTGATGAATGTTGTTGATGTTTCGTTTGAATCTTGATTGTTGAGTGTTGGAGGAGTTCTTGAGGTATTGTGATGAGATTTAAGGTTTTTTTGAGTAGATTCTTATATACTTTGGTTCGGTATTCGAATCTAAGTGTTTGGGAAAGAAACCAATCGAATCTAGATGGTTTAGTGCTGAAAACGAACAAGAAAATTTGGGGATTATTTGGGCAGGGGGCTGGCGCACTGCGCCACTCAGTGCGCCAGAAAAATGGTTCTGTAGTTTAACCCCTAGGACCCCGTGCCACTCAGTGCGCCACAGTCAGTCTTCTGTAGTATGAGGTCTGGCTCCTTGCGCCACTCAGTACGCCAGGGTCGCCAGGTCCTCTACCCTTTCCCACTTCTTTCCGTTTGAGTTTTCTTGAATCGTACCTATGTTTACTAGTTGATTTCTACACTCTAAGGTACATCTAAACATTATGAGATCATCCATAAACATGAATCATAACCTTGAATTCATAAATTCAAATTCAAGGAAAGTTAAGAGCCAAGTCTAGAGAGTTCTTAGAGTCTTTTCAAAAGTCTTTTACAAATGCTTTAAACTTGTTTTAAGACTTGACCATTGAGTTGAGTAAGAGTAAAAAGTGAAGTTCATTTTCTTGAAAAGATTATATGGGGACTAAGTATTCCCAAAGAGTAAATGTTTTCATATTTAAACAAGAGAGGAAACACCGATTTCCAAGAGAGCTTTCGAGCTAGTTTGAATAATAATCTCAAACCACAGAAAGAGTTATGTTTTAAGCATATTAGCTAGTTATATTTTGGGAGTAGTATTGAGCACCGATGTGGGGATGAGTTTGAGTTAAGATAATTCAAAGTCTCCATAAACCGTGTAGCCAACATGGGTAGAAAAGGGTCATACTTTTTAGATGATTCCTTAATGCTTTTAGCATAGACTAGTGGATCCACTTAGTGAGTTAGGTTCTATACCCCTGGCAAAGTATAGGACAGCCCTGACAGCATGAGGCAAAACGATGTGTCATCACATAGCTCATAGTGATGGTTGTCAGTTAGAGAAACTCTCACAGAGATATTTTGTATTCTTATATACACATAGTTACTTGTATTTTCATATAGAAACTGAGTTATTGTGTGTTTTTCAATACACTGAGTTGTTATTCACATGTTTTAAAGCTTTTCCTTATATTGCATCCTTATTATTGCTTTATATTGAAATGAGTTGAGTTGAGTTGAGACAAGGTAAGTTTCTTCAGTTCCATTTCAAGCTTATGTCTTGTTTTAGTATTCCCCTCACATGCTCGTACATTTCATGTATTGACACTATTTGGCCTGCATCTTTTATGATGCAGATACAGGTAACCAGGATCAACATCCTGCACTTCGTTGATCCAGTTGAGCATCTCAGAGTCTTTTGGTGAGCCTCCTTGCTTTCAGGAGGATCCCTTTTATTTCCTGTTTGTTTCAGTTGGTAGGATGATCGGGGGTCTTGTCCCGACATCGCTCTTAGTATTTAGAGGCTTCATAGACAGATAGCTATAGTTCTTTAGTCTTGCATTTCAGTTGTTTTTTTATAAGACTTGAGTTGCCACTTTGTCTAAGTTGAATGTTATTTCTAAACATTCTCAGTTTATCTATTCAGACAGTTTATTAAGATTGTATTTAAGTACATTTTATGATTAGTAAGTCTTCTTCTGAGAGTCTAGCTAAGCCAAGGGTTCGCTTGGGGTCAACAATGATTCTCGAGTGCCAATCCCGCCCAGGGTGTAGGCTCGGGGCGTGATAAACTTTGTATCAGAGCATAGAGTTCAAGAGTCCTAGAGAGTCTATGAAGCCATGTCTGTAGAGTCCTAGTTATCGGTGTGAAGCGCGCCACATCTATAATTAGGAGGCTGCAACATTTAGGAACTATCTCACTTCTTTCACACTCATTTCGTGCGATAGAGTTTATCTCTATAAAAGTTTCTTTATAACTCGTGCTTGCGCGTGTCTTTCTGATCATGCCTCAACGAAGAGTTGTCCGAGGTCGTCCGACTAGAAGGAATGTTGAGGAACATGGCGTACCTAATGCACTTGAAGTGCAACCCTAGGGAGAGGTCACCAATGCTGAGTTCCGTGAGGCTATCCGGATGTTAAGTCAGGCTGTGACCAATCAAGTTGGGCAACAGAGAGAAAATCGACAGGAAGTGGCTGATACGTCTAAGATTCGTGAGTTCTTAAGGATGAATCCTCCAAGCTTCACTGGTTCAAGTGTCACTGAAGATCCGAAAAACTTTGTTGAAGAGCTTCAAAAGGTTTTTGAGATTATGCATGTTGCCGATGCTGAGAGAGTGAAACTAGTTGCATTCCAATTGAAGGGTGTCGCTAGAATCTGGTTTGATCAATGGAAGAAGAATAGAGCTGAGGGTGCAACGATAGTGAGCTGGGCTGTGTTCGAGAGTGCAGTCATAGGGCGTTTCTTTCCCCGTAAACTAAGAGAAGCAAAGTACGAGAATTCCTCACTCTTAAGCAGGAATCTATGAGTGTTCATGAGTACAGTCTGAAGTTCACCCAACTTTCCCGCTATGCTACAGAGATGGTTTCTGACATGAGGAGAAGGATGAGTCTTTTTGTTGCTGGGTTGTCTCTTCTGTCAAGTAAGAAAGGAAAGACAGCTATGCTAATAGGGGATATGGACATAGCAAGGCTGATGATCCATGTGCAACAGGTTGAGGAGGATAAGCTAAGAGATAGGGAAGAGTTCCGAAACAAGAAAGCTAAGACATGGAATGAGTCCGGATAGCAGAAGAGTAATGCCAACCGGTCATCTTTCCAACATAAGCAATAGGGACCTACTTCATCCTCTACTAGTGCACCTGCACCAAGGAACAAAGGTGAGTTCAATAATCAGAACTCACAGCATTTCAGAGCTAGACCTGCACAGTCTCAAGGTAGTGTGGCACAAAGAGGTAATGGGATTCCTGCATGTGCTAAGTGTAATAGAATCCACTCAGGGGTGTGTGGTGATGGCTCCACTGGTTGCTTCAAGTCTGTTCAGAACGGTCATTTCATGAAAGAATGCCCTAAGAACAGACAAGGAAATGGTAATGGGGGCAATAAAGCTCAATCTTCTTCGGTTGCTCCACCAGACAGGGCTGCATCTAGAGGAGCTACTTCAGGGGCAGGCGGAGGATCAAACCGTCTTTATGCTATTACTAGTCGCCAAGAGCAAGAGTATTCACCAAATGTTGTCACTGGTCTGATCCAAGTCTTTAATTTTGATGTTTATGCTTTGCTAGATCCAGGAGCGAGTCTCTCTTTTGTGACTCCTTATGTTGCGATGAATTTTGATGTTCTTTATGAGCAACTTCTTGAGTCCTTCAATGTCTATTCTAGCTGAGAGAGTTTATCGTGATTGTACAATTTTTGTAAATCACAAGAGCACCATGGCTGACTTAGTTGAGTTAGATATGGTAGATTTTTATGTTATCCTAGGTATGGACTGGCTTCATGCATGTTATGCCTCAGTCGATTGTAGAACTCTAGTTGTTAAGTTCCAGTTTCCTAATGAGCCAGTTTTAGAATGGAAGAGTAGTTCAACAATGCCTAAGGGTCATTTCATTTCGTACCTTAAGGCAACAAATTTCGTTTCCAAGTGTTGTGTCTATCACTTAGTCCGAGTTAATGACTCTTGTGTTGAGACACCTTCTATTCAGTCAGTTCCAGTAGTAAAAGAGTTTCCAGAAGTCTTTCCAGATGATCTTCCCGGAGTCCCTCCTGAGAGAGAAATAGACTTCGGTATAGATATTCTTCCCGATACTCGTCCTATCTCTATTCTGCCATATAGAATGGCACCAACAGAGTTGAAAGAGTTAAAAGAGCAATTGAAAGATCTCCTTGAGAAGGGTTTTATTAGACCAAGTGTCTCACCTTGGGGTGCTCCAGTCTTATTTGTGAGAAACAAAGATGGTTCTCTTAGAATGTGTATAGATTACCGTCAGTTGAACAAGGTTACTATCAAGAATAAGTATCCTTTTCCGAGAATTGATGATATTTTCGACCAACTTCAGGGTGCCACTTGTTTTTCTAAGATAGACCTCAGATCTGGCTATCATCAATTGAAAGTAAGAGAAAGTGATATCCCTAAGACAACTTTCAGGACCCCCTATGGTCACTATGAGTTCCTAGTTATGTCCTTTGGTTTGACTAATTCTCCTGCAACATTCATGGACCTTATGAACAGAGTATTCAAGCCTTATTTAGATATGTTTGTTATTGTATTCATTGATGACATTCTAATCTATTCAAGAAGTGAGGAAGATCATGCTAGTCATCTCAGAATAGTCCTTCAAACTCTCAAGGATAAAGAGTTATATGCTAAGTTTTCTAAGTGTGAATTTTAGCTTGAGTCTGTGGCATTCTTAGGTCACATTGTTTTCGGTGATGGAATCAGAGTTGATACTCAAAAGATAGAGGTAGTGCAGAATTGGCCTAGACCCACGTCTCCAACTGACATTCAAAGTTTCTTGGGATTGGCTGGCTATTATAGGAGGTTCGTCGAAGGGTTTTCATCTATTTCATCTCCTTTGACTAAGTTAACTCAGAAAAATAGTTAAGTTTCAATGGTCTGAAGCTTGTGAGAAAAGTTTCCAGGAATTGAAAAACAGGTTGACTACTGCTCATAGCTCATAGTGATGGTTGTCAGTTAGAGAAACTCTCACAGAGATATTTTGTATTCTTATATACACATAGTTACTTGTATTTTCATATAGAAACTGAGTTATTGTGTGTTTTTCAATACACTGAGTTGTTATTCACATGTTTTAAAGCTTTTCCTTATATTGCATCCTTATTATTGCTTTATATTGAAATGAGTTGAGTTGAGTTGAGACAAGGTAAGTTTCTTCAGTTCTATTTCAAGCTTATGTCTTGTTTTAGTATTCCCTTCACATGTTCGTACATTCCATGTACTGACGCCATTTGGCCTGCATCTTTTATGATACAGATACAGGTAACCAGGATCAGCATCCAGCGCTTCGTTGATCCAGTTGAGCATCTCAGAGTCTTTTGGTGAGCCTCCTTGCTTTCCGGAGGATCCCTTTTATTTCCTGTTTGTTTCAGTTGTTAGGATGATCGTGGGTCTTGTACCGACATCCCTCTTAGTATTTAGAAGCTTCATAGACAGATAGCTATAGTTCTATAGTCTTGCATTTCAGTTGTTTTGTTATAAGACTTGAGTTTCCACTTTGGATAAGTTGAATGTTATTTCTAAACATTCTCAGTTTATCTATTCAGACAGTTTATTAAGATTGTATTTAAGTACATTTTCTGATGAGTAAGTCTTCCACTGAGAGTCTAGCCAGGACAAGGGTTCGCTTCGGGCCAGCAATGATTCTCGAGTGCCAGTCCCACCCAGGGTGTAGGATCGGGGCGTGACACTCAACTTTTCACCTACCACTATAATATATATATTTAAGATCTTTATTAAAATAAGAAATACATATTAATAACTCACACATCTTCAACATATAACTTAATAATATTTATAACTCCTTTTTTTTAATCTTCATAACGCCTAAAATTAAATTTACTAATTTATGACACCTTATGGTATTCCTCGTCTTTTTCTATACAAATTCATATTTTGTGTCAATAAAATTTTCGTTCAAACTTATTCTTTCACTTCTCCATCACCATATCATACATTAGGGTGATGAAGAAAATGCTAATCATCACATCATATGGTTGGTTTCAACAAAGTCGTAAAGAATCTATGGGTAAAAATGTTTCTTTTACTTTTTTAAATTATACTTTTTTACTTTAATAGTTTATGTGATACTCTTTATTTATATTTTTATCTAATTTAACTAATCTTTGCAACTAAATTGAATAAACTAAAGAAAAATAAAATCATGGAGTAACTAACAATTTCATATAAGTATATTGTTAATTTGTGCTTTTTAGGAATGAAGAAGAAAGTTGAGGTAGATATAAAAGTAGAAAAAAATGTGAATTTCGGAAGAAGATGATGTGGAGTCTTACAATAAAATTATTATTATAGTAACTTGATGTTTTTATTTTTTCTTTCCTCTTCTCTATATTTCATTTATGAACTTTATTGAAGAACTTAATATATATTTTAAAATTCTTTTAATTATACCTCTTTACATTTTCTTTTTTCTTAAAGTTGTATTTTATAAACGTAATGGGAAGAGAATAAAATGATAAGTAAGGTATATCAGAAGACTGAAAAATAGAAACTTGATAAATAAATCTTTTTTTCTTTTATTTTTATATCCCTATAGTTGTACATACATAATTCATTAGGTTAAATTATGATTAGTTCTTGTGATAAAATTAATAGGCTAAATTTTTTTTATATATCCACACAAAACTTTCATATGAAAAGCATAGAAAGTGTAATTCTAAATTCAAGAAAGAAAGTGGAAGTTATATTCAATTCACACATCGACTAATTAATTAATATTTCGTA